>JXCR01146334.1:33455-64711 GCA_002079205.1 Phalaenopsis hybrid cultivar
TTTTGCAAATACATAGCCCAATTGTTTCAGATTTTGCAAATACATAGCCCAAATGTTTCAGATTTTGCAAATACATAGCCCAAATGTTTGGGCTATGTATTTGCAAAAAACTGAAATGTTTGGGCTATGTATTTGCAAAATCTGAAATGTTTGGGCTATGTATTTGCAAAATCTGAAATGTTTGGGCTATGTATTTGCAAAAATCTGAAATATTTGGGCTATGTATTTGCAAAAAACTGAAATGTTTGGGCTATGTATTTGCAAAAAAAAACTGAAATGTTTGGGCTATGTATTTGCAAAAAACTGAAATATTTGGGCTATGTATTTGCAAAAAACTGAAATGTTTGGGCTATGTATTTGCAAAATCTGAAATGTTTGGGCTATGTATTTGCAAAATCTGAAATGTTTGGGCTATGTATTTGCAAAAATCTGAAATATTTGGGCTATGTACTTGCAAAATCTGAAACATTTGGGCTATCTATTTGCAAAATCTGAAACATTTGGGCTATGTATTTGCAAAATCTGAAACATTTGGGCTATGTATTTGCAAAATCTGAAACATTTGGGCTATGTATTTGCAAAATCTGAAACATTTGGGCTATGTATTCGCAAAAATCTGAAATATTTGCGTGTTCTTTTTGCAAAATATGAAAACTCTTGGGTGGTTTATTTGTGAAATCTGAAATATTTGGGTGTTCTTTTTGCAAAATATGAAAAACACTTGGGTGGTTATTTTGTGAAATCTGAAATATTTGGGTGTTCTTTTTGCAAAATATGAAAACTCTTGGGTGGNGAGTCAGTGGAAAGGCTGGAGGCTGGAAAAGAGGGAAGGTAAGTGTTGGGAGTCGAGGAAGTAATCACCATCTCAAATAGAATACAGTCGATGCACCACCTGTCCACGAATACAGCCATAGCAAGGCGAAACACCTGGAGGCCAAAATCAAAAATTTGCAAAAACTAAACCCTAACTCATTAAGCGACATATTTATAATAGGTAAATAAGAGAAAGGGGGAAAGGAGGCGGAAGTTCTTGTCTAGAAAATAGTTTGTCGATCCAATCTTTGTAGTGGACCTGCACGCTACTTGATGAACCGACCTGTTCAGCCTAAGCAGCACATCAGTCTCCAGAAATTTGGGGAACTTTGACTTTAGCTTCTGGCTCCTCGTAGTACAGTGTCAGATCTGCAACACTAAATGTGGCATAAACATTGTAGTTCACTGGCCTATTGATCTTATAGGCATTATCATTCAGCTTACGAAGTACTATGAAATGTTCGTCTTCCCTAGGCTCGATTTTTTCAAATGCTTCCATTGGGATCTGGGAATCTCCATTTCTACAGCCGGATTCATACTAGAGCTCCTTGAATGTTTGTGTGATAGTACTTGCGGTTCTGCTTAGTGATCTTTTTTTCCAACCTCCTCGTGCAGCTTCTGAATCTTGTGCTCTCATTCCTCAGCATCCTTACTAATCTCTAATGTCGACAGAACTTGAACCCGTACATAATCTCACATGAGGTGTGTCCAACAGTCCGACTCACAAATCTATTGTAAGCAAACTCGGATTAAGCAAGAATCATATCCCACTACTTGATATTCTTCCCAACAAAGTGTCTCAGCATATTTCCAAGACTCTTGTTCAGTACCTTTATTTATCTTCCATTTGTGGATAAGCTGTGAATTTGAAGCTTAGTACCTAATTTTCCCTATAGGGTCCTCCAGAAAAAACTTTGAAACTTGACATCCATGTCAGAAGTGATGGCCTTGGGTATCCCTTGCAGCCCTACAATATCCCAGAAGTACAGTCGGCAATATGCAACGCAAGGGTACAAAATGCATCATCTTGAGAAACGATCCACCATGACCATGATTGAATCCTTGTTTGTTGTGACCTCGGAAGACCCACCAAAAAACATATAAAAGCATCCATCCATGGTGCCTCTGGTATTGATAATGAGGTGTAAAGGTCTGCATTTTGTCCCTAAGATTTTTTTATACGATAAATTTGACAGTTTGACGTGCCACTCCACATCTCTCACTAATCGGGGCCAAAAGAAGTGTTCTCTCACGAGTGCGAGTCTTTTCTCAGCCAAAATTCCCTGCAAGTTCACACTTTGGCTACACGGGACAATGGATTCCCTCAGTGAAGGCCTAGACACAGAACTTACTCTGGTAGAAAAAGTAAATATCACCTCTGCAGTATTTCCCGGTAAGGTTTTCTTAACACTATTCTCAGATTTTCCCAAAATTTTCATCTGTTTCGTACAGCTACTTTGCTACCTCAGAGCCTATGACTCGAACCTACATCTCAGTGATCAGCAAGGGACGACGAAAAAGTGCATCTACTCGTGGTTATGAAACCTATCTTATGCATAAGCACGAACTAGAACAATGCTAAGAAGTCCAACCAAGGTGCGTGTCGGCCATTCATTTACTCTAGTTGTTCAAGAATTTCATAACTGCGTAATTCGTGAACAACGTGAACTCGCTCGTCAGTAAATAGTGACTTCAGTGCTCAATAGCTCTCAAATTAGCATAAAACTCCTTATTGTACATCGAATATTTCCTCCTGGACTCATTCGGCTTCTCACTGAATAAGATTATGGGGTGACCCTCTGGCTCAGCAATGATCGTATTCCCATGTCAAATGCATCACACTCTACCTCGAACAACAGATTGAAATTTGGTAATGAAAAGATTGGTGCCTGGGTCACTTCAGTGTGTCAAAACTATTCTTAAATGCATCTGCCACTGGAATTTATCTCCCCTCAAAAGCTCTATCAAGGGAGCGATGATGGTACTAAAACTCCTTATGAATCGCCTATAAAATGGCAAGTCCCAGAAACTATCTCAGCTAGGAGAAAGACTATGGAGTGCTCCAGCTCACAAGGGCCACGATCTTTATAGGAACCATTTGAATGCTTGCATCAGGCACAATATAACCCAAAAAGCATACTTAGACAGTAATAAAGTGGCAGTTAATTGGATGGACAAATAACTTTGTCCATAGGAGTTGTAAGTCTTCCTCCTCATATCGGCTAGTACACCACCACAAACTTCTGAATGTGGGCCCAAAACACCTGATTCATCAACCTCATGACTGTTCAGGCGCGTTAGACATTACAAAGGGCAAAATTGTCCACTCATATAAGTCATCCGTGAATTGAAAGCAATCTTCCACTCATCCTCTGGTCTCATCCGAATCCTGTCGTACGCACTGTTTCAGTCAATCTACGAAAAGGAGATGGCTCCGTACTAATCCAATAGATCATCCAGGAGAAGTATGAGGAACTGGTACTAGATTGTAATCTTGTTGATGGCCCCCTTATTATCAATGCACATCCGCAACGAATAGATCTTGGGCACCATCAGAGCGGGGACAATACACAAACTAGTACACTTTCGAACCAATCATCTCGCAAAGATCATGTACCTGTCAATGCAACCCGTACCCTGCAGATCTCAAATCTGTAGGTGGGTCAGTTTGATAACACTGATCCGAGTATGAGATCTATGACGTGTTGAATGTCTCTTAGTGGCGATAATCCCTTCAAAAGTTGTTCGTCATCACATCTTGGAATTCATGTAACAATGGCATTGATGTTGGAATCTCGCTCTCCTCCTCAGTTCCCTCCAATAAGACCAATGCCATGTCCACTAAAGCTTCATGAACTTACTGCATGAACGTGCCCTTAAGGCTAACACCTCCTCAATGTCATCTAACCCTCTCGCATCACTGATAGGTAATAGCACAATGCATTTTACATCCTTTTTAAATAGTAAGTGTTCTTGAAGTTATCTTATTGATTCTTGCAGGCGAACTACCAAGGCCTTCCCAACCAAATTTGGCACACATCCATTGAAACCACGTTGCATCACACTTGCTCCAGTAGCTGATCCCCAACTAAGAATTCAACAAAACACTATTGACCTATACATCTCGTGTCCCCTCTTCAAACATGTGAGAAAATAGGACTGAAAACTTTTGTATGTCAATCCCAATTTCTTCACCATCAATGTGGATACCACATTTTCAAAGCTCCCTAAATTTTTCCCTTCATCGCTCACTTGGTGTGAAAGATATGTATTTTAGTCATAATTAATCTATCTTCGACTTTGTCTGTAGGACTCTCTGCATGACTAACAACTCTCCCCCCCATCACCCCAGAGTCGAACTTCTTCCTCTGAATTATCCTTTCAGTCCTCTTCCTCCACTTCTTCGACAATGCTCTGATCCATGAAAGAAACAACTCGGCTCGTGGGCAACTGGAGGCCTTGTGTCCGTAATAGCAGCATCAAAAACAGCACTTTGTGGGCACTATATTGGGTGAGCTACCCTTTTCTGGCTTCTTTTCACTCAGATCTATTATATCACTTTCGTGTCCTATCTAGCAAACTCCTTTACAGATACTCTTGTCAGTCGTTGTAGCTATGGCTGACAACCTAAATGAGGATTGTTGTATAAATGAGGACAATTGACTGTTCTGTTTATTTTATTTTTCCACTATTAAGGCTAAGGTCTGGATATTCCCCAATGACCAATAAGATTGTAACTACACAAGATTGCTAATAGCAGGCTTAAGACCCTTAAGTAATGGGCTATGATGTGTTCCTCTGGCTCGACCAACTCAAGCTTCATCTACAAATGATCAAACTACGTCGTAAACTCCTCCGCTGATATGTCTCTTTTGCAAGTGGAGTCTCAATAATGTATCTAGGCGGTAATGAGGTGGAAGGCATTTCCTTTGCATCTCTTTCCCCATATTTTTCTCACTTGGTAATCTTACAACTACCTTCTATCTTTTTCTGCCTCTACAAGTTTTCCCACCAAAAGAAGGTGCTCTTCATCAACTTGATGGCTGCAAATTTTAAATGTTAATCCTCTGGCAGTTCCTTACACTTCAAATTCGCTCAACATAATGTAGCTAGTCGATAAAGTCATCTTGATCCATATCTCCATGGAAGATACTGGTATGTCCACCTTAATGATAAAATCCTTAGGTCCTCCAAATGCACGCTCCTCTCTCGGGCTACTCAAAAACTGAAACCCGAGCGGTCGAGGCCTGTATTCCTCATCACTGACGTCACCCTATTAAACGGATTCAAATCTTCGTCCCTTTCATCCCTTCAACTCTCAAGATCATAGTCTAAGGCAATGTTCCCTTGAGTTTCATAGTCAATCTCTGCAAGTCTCTGTTAAAACCAACGAATATCCCGCTGTATTTCGTCTTGGGTGGGTTCTGGCATGTATCTCAGTGGTGGTATGATTAGGGTTTTGATATTGGAAGCAGTGGTTGAGGATATGAAAAAAATAAATATATATTAGTTGAAGGGGTATGGCTGGCTCTAAAAAAACTCTAAAACAAGACTAGATCTAAACTAGGTCTGATAGAAGATAACAGACTTAACTCTACGGTTACAACCAAGACTCAAACGGAGCAAGAAAACAAAACAAACACCAATATCCTGATACGGTCGGATAGGATTATCCATGCACAGGGGGAGTTGATGATGCGGGAGCTTTCTTCGGTTGCGGCAGTGCCGCGTACACAGTGTTGTGGCTACTACAGCATTGCGGCCCAAATTGTCTCCCCTTCTCCTTTTTGTTTCTCTATCTCTCTCTCCTCCTATCCTTTCTTTTTATATAATAATCCTATTTTATTTCTTACATATTTATGCCTGCCTTTTCGATTTCCTTCCTTTTCCACGAGATCCTACCCTTGCCAATTATATTAAGTCCTAATCCCTCTAACAGATAGAGGTTGTTTCGCTTAGGAGATGGGATTTGGATGAGTGCAGATTTATGAGTGTTGCATTTGAGGAATTTTTACCCTCTGAGAGATGTACCTGACAGCAAGAAAGTGTTTCGGCTGCAACTCATATTAAGTGGTGCTATCTCCAAGGATCCGAGTGGTGCTCCGGCTATAGCTCGACCCAGAAGAGACATTTTATCATTCTGCAATCCTTATTAGAGTTTGTGTTGTGTATTTATGTTTGTGTTGTTTTGTTGTTGTTTATTTCTTGTTTTGATTAGTCATGTTGTAATCTTTAAAATTCAGCAATAATATTATTATTTTTGTTGTGGTTTAGGACTCCTTGGGTATCAGTTGAAGTGTGGTAGGATGGATTCATAGGGTGTGTATCTCAGCAGGGGGGAAGCGAGTAGGGGTTGCGGCACACTAAGTGGTTGCATGTGAGTTGCGGCTACAGCAAGTAGGAGGGGGGTCGATGGCTGGAAACAACGAAGAGGAGGGTTGGGTGGTTAGCGGATGGAAGCAAGAGAAGGTTAGGCGAGAAGGCCGGTAAATAGAAGAAGGTGTCGCGGCCAACGACTGGAAGTAGGAGAAGATTCCGTGGGAAAGTTGTTCGCTGAAAAACAACGAGGAGAAGGTATGTGGAAGGATTGGGGGAAGTAATTATCATCTCGGAGCAGGATACAACCAGAGCACTATATGTCTTCGGTTACATGCCCAACAAGGGAAAACAACTAGAGTCAAAAATCAAAAATAAGAAAAAACTAAACTCAAACTCAGTAAGCAACATATTTATAAAAGGCAAATAGAAAGAAGAGAAAAGAGGGCAACAATTGACACGCCTAAAAATTACCTACTTTTGTCATATATTTTTTATGCTCAATTTTAATGATTTTTAATGATATTACACATTATAGAAAAGTGATTTGCACTTTTTTGTTCATGTACAAAAAAATTGACTTTTAAAGAAAATGAAACAAAAATGATGCAATTTGAAGTAAAAACGAGCAAGAAAGAAAATTCTGACATTGCACATTTCGATATGTCTTTCTATGTTTTATCTACTTTACATTTCTCCCATGTTTTTGAATAAAATTACACTTTAAAAAAATGTTGTTTTCATGTTTATTTTTGTAAATATATTTGTTAGGAGTGAAACGCAACTGAAACGTAATGAAACGGAGCAAAACGATGAAGCTGCTACAAGGTGACGCCTGAGGCGCCAAAATCTAGAGAAGTGGTGTCTGTGCCAGAGATGATATAAAACGGATTAAGACGGTTCGGGATGAATTTTGAGTGAATTTTGAAGGCTTCAAATGATTCAAACGTCCCATTAAGAGATTCAATGCATCTAGACAATTTGAAAGGCACTTAAATGAAGGGATATGTCTCTTGAATGAATAGACATGTCTTTTGGGATTCAAAAGGTGCGATTTTTGGAGAGAATTTAGGAGAAAATTTTGAATTCTTTTTTAAAAGAGACAACATCTAAATAAAAAGGAGAGGAGTCTAGGGCATGAGTGTGGCGTGAGACTGAGAGGAAGGCTTTGGAAAAGAGAGAATTTTCTTCTAGGGTTGTATGAGGAGAGAGAAGGTGAGGGATTTTTTCTTCATTACATTTCTAGGAGAGAATTAAGACGATTGTAAAGAGAGAACGTGCTTAAAGGGGACTTCTAGGGATTTGTTTGGGAAGGAGTGTGAGATAAGTTGTGCTCTTTTTTTTCTTTATTTTGTAAACTTGTTTTTATATATAAAATCAGTGTTTTGTCGTAACATTCTCATGAATTCTGAGTTATCTTTTTTATACTTCTCACTACAATGAGATTTGGTTGTTTGAATAATTGAGTTTGTTTTATACAGTTTTAAATGTCAATAATTTATGATGACTCGAACTCTTATCTTCATTTACTTTTCAATCGGGCTAAATGAAAGGTTAAAATTTGTTGAGAAACATAAGATCTGAAAGAGTTATGTTTTCCATAACAAGGTAACAGTCACATTCAATTTCATGGGTGTCAATTTCATGAGTAAGAATCTAATCAATGGGATTAAGTGCAAATAAATAAAGAAATATACTTTTTTGGACGCAGAATTAGAGATTTTAAGGTAACATATTAAAATCTCCAATTTGATCCAGTTGATTGAAAACTAATGCAAGATTGGTAGCTCTCAGACAATGGAGAAGTGGGAGCTATAGAGTGAGAGTCGGTATCCTTCCAACCCAACCACGGAATTAGAAACCAAACTCTGGATTAGTCAATGTTTTTTATGCACTTTACAGAAAATAAAGAATAGGATTGCTCCTATTTGGCACAATGCAATTTTATATATAATTTTAAATGATTTTAATTACTTCACTAATCATGTACACATTATAAAGGAGAATGATGTTTTCTTAAATTTGAACTCTTCGTCACAAAACTTTGTTTAGTCTTAGTAAATTTAACTTTAAAGTTTAGAAATTAGTTTAGTAAATTTAGTTCTTTTAATTGCATTTCTATTAGCATTCATTAAACTAATTTTAACTTGTCTTTCTTATTTTAATTTTTATAGTTTGAATATTGTGAATTATGTTATGATCATAAGAATTTTTATCCTCCAAACTAAGACTTGATAGTAGTAGACTAGAATTAGCTTAAGGGATTTCTTATTGTGCTTCTCTATGGGATCAATACTGGTGTTTTTAAAGAAATTTTTATATTACTTGAAGCGACACGTGCACTTGGGTAGAACCACTAATGTGTGAACTACTTTATATATTTTATAATATTTTGATTTTATACATTAACTGCTTAATATAAATTGGGTCAAGTCTTTTGTCATATTTTTTAAAACTAAATTACTGCGTAATTTCGGAATGGGTTAAATTTTTTGCACTATTACAGGGGATTTAAATTGACATAAAACACGCAAAAAACACTACACATCAGGGGCGTATCAACAGTTCCAGCCAAAGAGATAGTCGGCTGATCCAGTCCCCTTGCTGTAGAGACACTCCACTAATTGAAACGACCAGTTCTGCCTAAGCCCCTCGTCAACCTCCCGCACATAAGATGCAACTCAAAATCATTTTGCTTTTGCTCCATCATGCAAGTCCTTCGTCCATTACTCTTTCTATCCCTCAACATTCATTTTTCTCCCTCCCAAATTCTCTAAGCCAAACATCCCCGCACCTTACATGTCACTGGAAACATTCCCCCTAAAATGCAAGAACCCATATGAAGCCCGACCATCTCCGTTCTTTATAGACCCTGATCCCATTATAGTATACCAACATTTACAAAACAAAATAGCCTACATCAAGTACATTTAACTCCGACCCTCCATATCCTGAAGACGACAAGACTTGAATATTCTGGTAAACACCTACACAAGAAGCCTAAAATACAATTAAAATAAGGCATAAATACCTCTTATAATGAAGATTCATTTTAAATTTGCAACTCTAAGCATTACCATAATCACAAAACATAATTTGAGTCTAATTTAAGAAGCTAGCCCTCTATGTATGAAGACAATTGATAAAGGTCTATAATACACAAAAGTTCCAAATAAACTAAGATCACAAGCAAATTACGAACAAAATCCTCTATAGGAAAGAAAGCAGATTAGCCATAATTAAAAAATACAAAAAATAAATTATTTGAAATACAAGATGACTATCTCAATGAAAAAAGTCAATAACACCAAACCCCAAACAAATCATTTTGATTTAAATCAACATAAAAGCATAAAAATCTAATGAAAAATCACAACATTCAAAATATTTAAGTGAAACTCACTGCTTAAAGTCAAGAGCAATTAGTCATCGATCAACCGCAACAGCTTGTTGAAAATAAAAAGCAAATTTCGGCATACAATAAGCCAACTAAAAGCCAAGGTCATATCGAGTGTATATCTATCGGCATTCTTAAAGATCTTGGGCCAACAAAAACATGACATGCTTTATTGAGTAGTTTTGCTAAGAAATGACACCACGAAATTTGTTTATGTTAAGCAGATAATTTGCCAAAAAGTAATACCATTCAATTGTAAATTTCTGAATGTCTTAAATCCCCAAATTGTTGAACAACTTATGGCTACAAATAAAAATACTTTAATCAGGTTGGATGAACCATCTCCTTTGACCAAATAAACTAAAATTCTCCTCACAACCCCGAATGATTAAATAAGGGAACTTAATTGAATGCATCACTATTCCCCCACCATGCGATTTAGGTTAAGGAAAAAAAAATTCCCAACTAAAACTAACTATTATGGTTACATGCTAAACACTTGGTACTTAAAGACTTAATAAAAAGTTCACTCTTATTATTAGAAGAGGTATTTAACAAAAAATTTGGTGCCAATAAGATGTTTAGAGCATGATCCTAAAGTTATAAAATGAGAAAAATATCTCTAGATAGTATCTTATTTAACAATCTAGTCTACCTTCTAAAATTCAACCTAAAACATATTACTTAAGGAGTCAGGAGCAAATTTTTAGAGCAGATACAAAATTCTATAAAAATTGTGTTATGAAAAAATAAGGATAAGCCAGCTTCTAAAAAATAAAAAGAAAACTAAGAACTAAAAAGCTATAGCTAGTTCATACTACTGCATTGGGGTTGTCCCCCACCACATTCTTGGGGGGCTCAATGCTCTACATATGTTCAAAAAGATTGTTATTTCAACAAAATAAAATGAGATGAGTTTACTACCTTTAGAGAGAAAATTTGGATAAAAATCTAATTGGTNATAGCTAGTTCATACTACTGCATTGGGGTTGTCCCCCACCACATTCTTGGGGGGCTCAATGCTCTACATATCTTCAAAGAGATTGTCAAAGTACAAGATTATTTCAACAAAATAAAATGAGATGAGTTTACTACCTTTAGAGAGAAAATTTGGATAAAAATCTAATTGGTACAAAAATCAAAAAAGGTGAATCACAAGAGAGAAAAAGAAGGTTGAGATTAGCATTTATAAGTAAATATTGATATGCAAAATAACATTGGTCATCATAATATGATGATGCTCTTTAGACTGGGCACGAGAATTTGCATGAGCGAAAGGAAATCACCACAAGATTATGACTTGTGAGCAATGAGCATAATTTGAGATGGCTTTAGTCCACACAACTCCAATTAGGAGATATCTAGCTTGATAAGAAATGCAGTAGTGAGTTATTATGCATATGAAAAATAAAGTCGAATAGGGCATGGGCAACACATGCATATCGACGTGTGCCAAGCTAAAACACTAAATGAAGAAAATAGAATGTGAGCAAAAATGATCAAATACAACTTGATTCCATTGATAAAGCAATTGGACTCGGGTATGAGACATCGCTAGGGATGAGAAATTACATAAGCACTGGAGATTGCCACAAAATTAAGGCCATTGTGAGCACCGAGTATAACTGGAATGATAAATGAACCGGACGTTGGGACTGTGCGACAAGTATTGGATCGGTTCACGTGAGGAGAGGGTCGTTCGACCATCCCTCCCGAGAGCAAAAAGTACTGCTTATATACGCTTTGTTTTGCTTGTCTAGGGCAATGGTGTTTTTATTTTGAGTCGAGAGAGAGCTCTGACATCTCTAATTTCCCTACGAGGGTCGTAAACAATGGTGAGAAAGTACTACGGGTGCAACTTGTCTCGAGATGGTCTCATCCTTCCCTGCTTCCCCACAATCCTTTCCACCAATCTTCTCATCCTCCCACTGCAATCTCTCTCTACCACCATTGGCCGCCTTTATTTCAACCGAGACAACGTACAGACATCCCTTGCGGTCCTGCCACCTTTCTTGCCGCTACCTACACCATCTGAACTTTTGTCACCCTAACTCCCGTAAGCCTCAACATAGCCACCTCTTTCTCCTGCAGCCACCTAAATACAAGCCATCCACCCTCCTCACAGTCAAGCTCCACTGCCAACCTACTCCACCTCCCCTCCAACCTACCCGCATCCCTGGTATCTCCCTCCTAACCGCAGGCCCCCTGCAAACCTACCGCTAGCCTGTTGTCGCCACCTAGCACCCCACAACTACCTTCTTTCCTCCTTCCAACCAACAGTAATAGTCGGTCACTGCCCTTTAGGAAACAATCGTAGTTGTGTCAGCGTCATGTTGTTCTTATTTCTCTTTTATTGTCTTTGAATTTTTGTCTCTTTCTCGATTGGTTGTTGCAAGTTCTAATTGAACTTCAGTAATAACACTATTGTTTTGTAGTTGGATGCGTTAGCAACGGTATCATTTGGTAACAGAGCTAGTCAAACAATAATCCCATCATGGTGTTTCTAGCATCCACCATACCCAACCCTATCTCCACTCCCAAAATTTATTTCCCTCTATAGGGCATCCCTACACCCAATTTACCCCTACCTAAACCGAAACCCTAAGCAAGTCGTTTAGGAGGCAATCGTCTGGATCTGAGTAGGAATTTACCACAGAAGGCATTCAACGATTGCTCCGCCTAGTGCTACAATGGCTCGATAGCACTGAGAAAAAGACTCAATACGAGATCACCGTCGACCGTAACAGTTCGTGAGCATCACTTTCTCTCTCGGCCTCTCTGATATTATATTATGAAGTGCTATGGTTGATCATCCCTACGAAGGAGATTCATATGTTCTTCTCAAGAAGAACATATGAATCTCCTTCGTAGGGATGATCAACCATAGCACTTCATAATATAATATCAGAGAGGCCGAGAGAGAAAGTGATGCTCACGAACTGTNAAAAGATCCAAATATGATGTGCCCCTTGGACCATATAGAGATAATGTGCCTGTTGGACGATACAAAGATGAAATGTATGCTGGAAGATACAGAGAAGAAGTGTTTCTTAAAGGTTACGATCATCTGAGATTAAAAGTGGACATAACAGGCTTCGAGAAGAGAATGAATCCAAATGATTTCCTCTAGTGGATGCAGACTGTTGAGTGGTTTTTTTAAATACGAGGAGGTGCTAAAGACAAAGGAGTGAAGCTTGACGCCGTCAAACTGTAAAAAGATGCTTCTTTGTGGTAGGCCAATATGAAGAGGGAGAGATAAAGAGAAGTATGGGATAGAATCACTATTTGGAAGAAGATGTAGCAACAATACCAACCACTCTTGTCAGGATATTTGTGCCAACCTACCACTATTGTCAGGATATTTTCTTGATGTTCCAGTGCCTATAACAAAAAAGAGCAATCAGTGAAGTAATTGGCAGAATTTATGCAACTTAAGTTACAATGTGACCAGTAATGAGGTGCAGCTGCAATCCTATTAGATGTTGAGGGACAGACAAGCCTTAGCACTGAAAGTGGAGAGACAAAAGAAGCAGGGCAGAAACCCCCCATCATTTAGACAACCACCAAATTTTGGAGGCATCAATAGAAGCCCGCCTCAAAGAGTTGAGAAGACTGGCCAGGAGAATGACAGAGTCATCTATATAATACAATCGCACAAGTTTATCAGCATAAATTCCTGTCAACTTGTTTACTCAATCGATCTGTCAAGAAATGTGCAGACTTTGTGAGATGATCAATAATCACTCACACAGCATCACGACCTTGCTTTTTGGCAACCCCATCAGAAAATCGATAAATTTGTCCTTTAATTTTCACAATGGAATAGAAAAAGATCGCAACAACCTACTAAGCTTCTGATGCCCAGCTCTAACTATCTGATAAGTAGGACATTTTGCCACAAACTATACTACATTGCGCTTCAACCCTGACCACCAGAATAAACCTTTAAACTCTTGATACATATTGTCAATTCCTGGATGTACGTGTATCCTGATTAATGTGCCTCATGAAAGATTTCTCTTTGTAAATCATCTACATTAGGAATATAAAATCTATTCTTATACCTCAACAATTTTTCTTCATCGATCACATATTTCTCCATCGAACTTGCATTCACCTGACCTAATATTTTTGAAACTCTACATCATGTGGCAAACCTTCTCATATTTTGTCCTTCAAATTCGGTTGAATTAAACATTTGATGCAATGGCGCAAAATTTTTATCATTTCGTGTCACAACAAATAACTACAAACGCTCCATATTTTTAAACAGTTGTTTAGGTTGTGTAATTACACCATTAACACTGACAATTGCTTTACTGCTTAGCACATCTGCCACAAAATTTACTTTCCTTGGGTGATATGATATATCAAAATCATAATCTTTGATAAGTTAAAGCAATCGCATTTGCCTTAGTTTCAACTCCTATGTGAAAATATACTTTAAACTTTGGTGACCGATGAATAATTCCCACTTGACACCACATAAATAATACATCCATTATCTTCAGAGCAAATACAACTGCAACAGCTCCGGATCATATGTCGGATAATTCTTCCCCTAAGTTTTCAATTGTTTAGAATCATAAGCAATTAACTTCCAGAGTTGCATACGCACACATCCAAGTCCCCTTAAAGATGCATCACAATAGATCTGGAAGCCTTTTATCCCTGACGGGACAATCAATATTGAAGTAGTTCGAAAACCTTTTTCAAAGATATATGTCTACACAAATTGCACCACCTTTATGAGTCAGTCTGGACAAAGGCATTGAGATCTGAGAGAACCACTCAACATGCCAGACCTAAGAAACTCTAAACTTCTGTAATAGTGGTTGGTATGATTCAATCACCTTCGCTTTAACGTTATTATTGTCCAGCGTGATACCTGCTAATAGTGGTTGGTATTGGTCAATCACCTTCGCTTTAACCTTATTATTGTCCAGCGTGAAACTTGCTAATGACATGCTCTAAGAATGTTATGCTACTCAACCAGAATTCACACTTTGACAACTTGGCATATAACTAGTAGTCCTTCCGTATCTATAGAATGATGTTAAGATGATTTGCATGATGAGTTTTATCACTGGAATTGACTAGAATGTCCTCTACAAAAAATCACAAATCTATCTAGAAATCACTTAAAGATTATGTTCATCAGGTCTGTCAAGACTGTAGGTTCATTTGGCAACCTAAGGGCATTACTAAAAACTCATAATGCTCAAATTTAGTTGTGTAAGTTGCCTTTGCTATATTTCTTTTTTTAATTCTTAACTGGTGATAACCCGAGCGGAGATCAATCTTGAAAATACATAAGCTTTGTCTAACTGATCAAAAAAACCAGTCTTGGTAAAGGATATTTGTCTTGATTGTGAGCTTATGTAATTATCAAAAATCAAAAAATAGTGTTAAGCTCCTATCTTTCTACTTAACCAAAAACATTGAAGTTACCCAAGGGGAAGTGTTTAGCCTGATAAATCTCTTCTCCAATAAGTCTTGCAGATAGTTCTATAATTCTTGCAGCTCCTTGATTGTCAACCTATAAGGTCCTTTGGTCACTCGTTTTACACCTAGAACTAAATCAATAGAGAAAGCTCTCTCTCTCTCTTCTTGGAGGAAGACCTAGCAAATCATCTAAAAATACCTTTGGGTACTCCTTAAACACTAATTTAGCATCCAACTTTCTAGGTTCTTTCGCAATATTAATACATTGAGCTTAGACACCTTGATAACCTTTTGCTAAAAATTTGCATGCCTTTAAACTGAATATCATCATAGATAGGCCACAAACTTGACTTCAACTTCTCCAGAGATATTGAATTAGACTATCTTTTTAGAGCAATCAATAATTGTGAAGTGATTAGATAGTAAACCCATCCCAAGGAGCACTTCGAATTCAGTTAGTGGCAACACTACCAAATTCTTCTTAAAGCAATTAGCATAGATGATTAGATGCACAAGACATCTTCTAGCAGCTATTATATGAAGCCCATTAGGCTGAAGAACTGATAGGGCGTCAGGCATTCTGAATGGTTCCAATCATTCAAATCTCAAAAATTCTCCATACATAAATGAATGTGAGGCTCCGGTATAAAATAAAATTAAGAACAATTTATTTTGAACACATACAAAACCTATAATATAGAGATATAAGCCTCAAAATAAAATAAAAAAATATATGTAATGACATGAGGTGAATCCTTTGATTTTGTTGAGTTTGTGCATCTACTCTAGGTTGTATACTTGGTGAGTCGGACTCGAAGTTGAAGCTAATCCGAGCGATTCAACTGGTCTCTGCCTAGAAAAAGTCATTTGAGTAGGTTGAACATGAACTTTGGCATCAACCTAGGGTCTCTGGCCTAAGGTAGGAGAGGATATCGCAAGTCATGGTTAATGGCACCGTTGGTGCCTTGACAAGCATTCTACTTTATGTGCCCTACCACACTTGGCACATGTGGTCATATTGTTGTTATTGTCAGTACCACTACCACAGATGATGGGTTTAGGCTTTTCATGTTAGACAGCCCAAATTGGAAAAACTAGGTGGCCTGTCTCGATCTGGAACTATCATCTTTTCTTTGCTTCGAAAAATCTCTACACATTTATGTAGCCAACAACTAAATCTCTATCCTCGCCCTCTCCAACAAAATCGTATAATCATCAATGCCTAAAGGAATTAAAGGCTACTATTAGATGACATCATTCAATCCAGATAAAAATAATGGCATTTTTTCTCTGCATTTGGGATTAACTAAGGTTCATACAAGGATCACATCGTGAACTCACCCTTGAGCTAGCCTAATGAATCGATCCTGCATCTACCTCCTGACTGTGAGAGGAAAAAACCAATCATGAAAAATCCTCATAAAAGCCTCCCACAAAATCTCACTATTGGGTTGTCCTCTAAACTTCTCTTGAAATTGTCATTGTCACCACCTCTCTACTTCCCCCAAAAGCAAAAGCAGCCCCGAGCGCATGAAAAACCATCAATAATTTTCTCGACCTACAATAACCAATTTTCTGCCTCAACTGGCCCTCCTGCTTCTAAAGATAGTGGTGGTTGCATGTCCTGAAATAACATCAGATATTTATCCATCTGCATTATTCCACTAACATTGGCCCGAGTTTGAGAAACTTGAATCAGTCGTGTCACTGCAGCCATCATCTGAGCAAATGTTTTCAAAGGAATGCTAGCTCCATTAAATAATAAATCAGTATATGTTGGAGGAACAAGATTCTGCAAAGCAACGGTTCTTGCCTCTATCATTCCCATTAGTGCCCTTCGGATTGACATCAATTNTGTACTGCTTATATACGCTTTGTTTTGCTTGTCTAGGGCGATGGTGTTTTTTTTTCGAGTCGAGAGAGAGCTCTGTCATCTCTAATTTCCCTACGAGGGTTGTAAACAATGGTGAGAAAGTACCACGGGTGCAACTTGTCTCGAGATGGTATCATCCTTCCCTGCTTCCCCACAATCCTTTCCTCCAATCTTCTTATCCTCCCACTGCAATCTCTCTCTACCACCATTGGCCGCCTTTATTTCAACCGAGACAACGTACAGACATCCCTTGCGGTCCTCCCACCTTTCTTGCCGCTACCTGCACCATCTGAACTTTTGTCGCCCTAACTCCCGTAAGCCTCAACATAGCCACCTCTTTCTCCTGCAGCCACCTAAATACAAGCCATCCACCCTCCTGTCAAGCTCCACTGCCAACCTACTCCACCTCCCCTCCAACCTACCCGCATCCCTGGTATCTCTCTCCTAACCGCAGGCCCCCTGCCAACCTACCGCTAGCCCGTTGTCCCCACCTAGCTCCCCACAACTACCTTCTTTCCTCCTTCCAACCAACAGTAATAGTCGGTCACTGCCCTTTAGGAAACAATCGTAGTTGTGTCAGCGTCATGTTGTTCTTATTTCTCTTTTATTGTCTTTGTTGTTGTATTTCTCTTTCTCGATTGGTTGTTGCAAGTTCTAGTTGAACTTCAGTAATAACACTATTGCTCTGTATTTGGATGTGTTAGCATCGGTATGATTTGGTAACAGAGCTAGCCAAACCCTAATCCCATCCTGGGGTTTCTAGCATCCACCATACCCAACCCTATCTCCACTCCCCAAAATTTATTTCCCTCTATAGGGCATCCCTACACCCAATTTACCCCTACCTAAATTGAAACCCTAAGCAAGTCGTTCAGGAGGCAATCGTCTGGATCTGAGTAGAAATTTACCACAGAAGGCATACAACAATTGCTCCGCCTAGTGCTACAATGGCTCGATAGCACTGAGAAAAAGACTCAATACAAGATCACCGTCGACCGTAACAGTTCGTGATGAAAAGCAAGAAGAACATATGAATCTCCTTCGTAGGGATGATCGACCAAAACACTTCAGAATATAATATCAGAGAGGTCGAGAGGTCGAGAGAGAAAGTGATGCTAGAAGATCCAAAGATGATGTGCCTGTTGGACAATATAGAGATAATGTGCCTGTTAGACGATACAAAGATGAAATGTATGTTGGAAGATACAGAGATGAGATACAAATTGGAAGATACAGAGAAGAAGTGTTTGTTAAAGGTTACAGACATCTGAGATTAAAAGTGGACATAACGGGCTTCGAGAAGAGAATGAATCCAAATGATTTCCTCTAGTGGATGCAGACTGTTGAGTGGTTTTTTTGAATACGAGGAGGTGCTAATGACAAAGGAGTGAAGCTTGACACCGTCAAACTGTAAAAAGATGCTTCTTTGTGGTAGGCGAATATGAAGAGGGAGAGATAAAGAGAAGTATGGGATAGGATCACTATTTGGAAGAAGATGTAGCAACAATACCAACCACTATTGTCAGGATATTTGTGCCAACCTACCACTATTGTCAGGATATTTTCTTGAAGTTTCAGTGCCTATAACAAAAAAGAGCAATCAGTGAAGTAATTGGCAGAATTTATGCAACTTAAGTTACAATGTGACCAGTAATGAGGTGCAGCTGCAATCCTATTAGATGTTGAGGGACAGACAAGCCTTAGCACTGAAAGAGGAGAGAAAAAAGAAGCAGAGCAGAAACCCACCATCATTTAGGCAACCACCAAATTTTGGAGGCATCAATAGAAGCCCGCCTCAAAGAGTTGAGAAGACTGGCCAGGAGAACGACAGAGCCATCTAGAAAATACAATCGCACAATTTTATCAGCATAAATTCCGGCCAACTTGTTTACTCAATCGATCTGTTGATGGCAAGAAATGTGCAGACTTTGTCAGATGATCAATAATCACTCACACAGCATCACGACCTTGCTTTTTGGTAACCCCATCACAAAATCGATAAATTTGCCCTTTAATTTTCACAATGGAATAGGAAAAGATTGCAACAACCTACTAAGCTTCTGATGCCCAGCTCTAACTATCTGATAAGTAGGACATTTTGCCACAAACTATACTACATTGCGCTTCAACCCTGGCCACCAAAATAAACCTTTAAGCTCTTGATACATATTGTCAATTCCTGGATGTACGTGTATCCTGATTAATGTGCCCATGAAAGATTTCTCTTCGTAAATCATCTACATTAGGAATATAAAATCTATTCTTATACCTCAACAATTTTTCTTCATCGATCACATATTTCTCCATCGAACTTGCATTCACCTGACCTAATATTTTTGAAACTCTACATCATGTGGCAAACCTTCTCATATTTTGTCCTTCAAATTCGGCTGAATTAAACATTTGATGCAATGGCGCAAAATTTTTATCATTCCGTGTCGCAACAAATAACTACAAACGCTCCATATTTTTAAACAGTTGTTCTGGTTGTGTAATTACACCATTAACACTGTCAATTGCTTTACTGCTTAGCACATCTGCCACAAAATTTACTTTCCTCGGGTAATATGATATATCAAAATCATAATCTTTGATAAGTTAAAGCCATCGCATTTGCCTTAGTTTCAACTCCTATGTGAAAATATACTTTAAACTTTGGTGACCGATGAATAATTCCCACTTGACACCACATAAATAATACATCCATTATCTTCAGAGCAAATACAACTGCAACAGCTCCGGATCATATGTCGGATAATTCTTCCCCTAAGTTTTCAATTGTTTAGAATCATAAGCAATTAACTTCCAGAGTTGCATACGCACACATCCAAGTCCCCTTAAAGATGCATCATAATAGATCCGGAAGCCTTCTATCCCTGAGGGGACAATCAATATTAAAGTAGTTCGAAAACCTTTTTCAAAGATATATGTCCACACAAATTGCACCACCTTTATGAGTCAGTCTGGACAAAGGCATTGAGATCTGAGAGAACCACTCAACATGCCAGACCTAAGAAACTCTAAACTTCTGTAATAGTGGTTGGTATGGTTCAATCACCTTCGCATTAACATTATTATTGTCCAGCGTGATACCTGCTAATAGTGGTTGGTATGGGTCAATCACCTTCGCTTTAACCTTATTATTGTCCAGCGTGATACTTGCTAATAAAATGCTCTAAGAATGTTATGCTACTCAACCAGAATTCACAATTTGACAACTTGGCATATAACTGGTTGTCCTTCAGTATCTATAGAATGATGTTAAGATGATTTGCATGATGAGTTTTATCACTGGAATTGACTAGAATTTCCTCTACAAAAAATCACAAATCTATCTAGAAATCACTTAAACATTATGTTCATCAGGTCCGTCAAGACTGTAGGTACATTTGGCAACCTAAAGGGCATTACTAAAAACTCATAATGCTCAAATTTAGCTGTGTAAGTTGCCTTTGCTATATTTCTTTTTTTTAATTCTTAACTGGCGATAACCCGAGCGGAGATCAATCTTGAAAAATACATAAGCTTTGTCTAACTAATCAAAAAAAACCAGTCTTGGTAAAGGATATTTGTCTTGATTGTGAGCTTATGTAATTCTCAAAAATCAAAAAAATAGCATTAAGCTCCTATCTTTCTACTCATCCAAAAACATTGAAGTTACCCAAGGGGAAGTGTTTAGCCTGATAAATATCTTCTCCAATAAGTCTTGCAGATAGTTCTATAATTATTGCAGCTCTTTGATTGTCAACCTATAAGGTGCTTTGGTCACTAGTTTTACACCTAGAACTAAATCAATAGAGAAAGCTCTCTCTCTTCTTGGAGGAAGACCTAGCAAATCATCTAAAAATACCTTTGGGTACTCCTTTACAACTAATTTAGCATCCAACTTTTTAGGTTCTTTCGCACAATTAATACATTGAGCTTAGACACCTTGATATCCTTTTGCAAAAAATTTGCATGCCTTTAAACTGAATATCATCATAGATAGGCCACAAACTTGACTTCAACTTCTCCAGAGATATTGAATTAGACTATCTTTTTAGAGCAATCAATAGTTGTGAAGTGATTAGTTAGTAAACCCATCCCAAGGAGCACTTCAAATTCAGTTAGTGGCAACACTACCAAATTCTTCTTAAAGCTATTAGCATAGATGATTAGATGACCACAACATCTTCTAGCAGCTATTATATGAAGCCCATTAGGCTGAAGAACTGATAGGGCGTCAGGCATCCTGAATGATTCCAATCATTCAAATCTCAAAAATTCTCCAAACATAAATGAATGTGATGCTCTGGTATAAAATAAAATTAAGAACAATTTATTTTGAACACATACAAAACCTATAATATAGAGAATATAAGCCTCAAAATAAAATAAAAAAATATATGTAATGACATGAGGTGAATCCTATGATTTTTGTTGAGTTTTTGCATCTACTCTAGGTTGTATGCTTGGTGAGTCGGACTCGAAGTTGAAGCTAATCCAAGCGATTCAACTGGTCTCTGTCTGGCAAAAGTCATTTGAGTAGGTTGAACATGAACTTTGGCATCAACCTAGGGTCTCTGACCTAAGGTAGGAGACGATATCGCATATCATGGTTAATGGCACCGTTGGTGCCTTGACAAGCATTCTACTTTATGTGCCCTACCACACTTGGCACATGTGGTCATATTGTTGTTATTGTCAGTAACACTACCACAATTGATGGGTTTAGGCCGTTTCATGTTAGACTGTTCAAATTGGAAAAACTAGGTGGCCTGTCTCGGTCTGGAACTATCATCTCTTCTTTGCTTCTGAAAATCTCTACACATTTATGTAGCCAACAACTAAATCTCTATCCTCGCCCTCTCCAACAAAATCGTATAATCATCAATGCCTAAAGGAATTAAAGGCTACTATTAGATGACATCATTCAATCCAGAAAAAAAACAATGGCATTTTTCCTCTGCATTTGGGATTAACTAAGGTTCATATAAGGATCACATCGTGAACTCACCCTTGAGCTAGCCTAATGAATCAATCCTGCATCTACCTCCTGACTGTGAGAGGAAAAAACCAATCATGAAAAATCCTCACAAAAGCCTCCCATAAAATCTCACTGTTGGGTTGTCCTCTAAACTTCTCTTGAAATTGTCATTGTCACCACCTCTCTACTTCCCCTTCAAAAGCAAAAGCAACCCCGAGCGCATGAAAAACCATCAACAATTTTCTCGACCTACAATAACCAATTTTCTGCCTCAACTGGCCCTCCTGCTTCTAAAGATAGTGGTGGTTGCATTTCCTGAAATAAAATCAGATATTTATCCATCTGCATTATTCCACTAACATTGGCCCAAGTTTGAGAAACTTGAATCAGTCGTGTCACTGCAGTAATCATCTGAGCAAATGTTTTCAAAGGAATGCTAGCTCCATTGAATAATAAATCAGTATATGTTGGAAGAACAAGATTCTGCAAAGCAACGGTTCTTGCCTCTATCATTCCCATTAGTGCCCTTCGGATTGACATCAATTGCTCTGAGATACCAAAAATTTACATTATTAACAGAGGCATTGGAATTAGTTCGTAATTATTTAATGATCCTTGATGACTCTTTTAGGATCACTTTCCTAATGCCCATAACTGGGCTCTGATACCACTCTTGTCACGATTCAGCCCTAAAACTTGAAATTACCAATGTAGGAATTGTCGATCGGACGAAGTAAAACTATCTAACAATTTAAATTCATAACAAAAAAAATCAAAACACGAGTTATTCTATTTCATGAAACATAACTATAACAGCTTATTCATATTTAAAATGAAATAGAACTATAATATTTATCAATCTGCATTCCTCTGTATACGTGCATTCCTCTGTATACGTACTCTTTGAGATCTATCTAGCCTACAGTTGGTTTCCAGTAAAACGTTAACTAAAGATTTGAGTTAAAACTGTTGGGCAAATGTTTTAAATTATAATAATTCTTATTTTAAAACATTTTGTAAGAAAAAAGTAAATTGTAAATGACAGTAGGAAAAGAAAACCATTTTATTTATTTTCATTTATTTTTGTTATATTTTCACTATTGGGAGCCACAGTCAAAACAAAAACTTAAAAATATATATATAACTTCAAATCATTTCCAACCCATCAAAAAATTAGGGAACTATTTACATTTCTATTTTCGTGCACGGGTACATTGCATTCCTATGTCAGTACCCTCCAGAGGTCTCCATATACATTCATATATCATATTTTAATTATTTTTCTTGCATTTAACATTTTANTAAGCATTGGAATTAGTTCGTAATTATTTAATGATCCTTAATGACTCTTTTAGGATCACTTTCCTAATGCCCATAACTGGGCTCTGATACCACTCTTGTCACGATTCAGTCCTAAAACTTGAAATTACCAATGTAGGAATTGTCGATCGGACGAAGGAAAACTATCTAAAAATTTAAATTCATAACAAAAAAAAAAAATCAAAACACGAGTTATTCTATTTCATGAAACATATAACTATAACAGCTTATTCATATTTAAAATGAAATAGAACTATAATATTTATCAATCTTCATTCCTCTGTATACGTACTTTTTTGAGATCTATCTAGCCTACAGTTGGTTTCCAGTAAAACGTTAACTAAAGATTTGAGTTAAAACTGTTGGTCAAATATTTTAAATTATAATAATTCTTATTTTAAAATATTTTGTAAGAAAAAAGTAAACTGTAAATGACAGTAGAAAAAAAAAATCATTTTATTTATTTTCATTTATTTTTGTTATATTTTCACTATTGGGAGCCACAGTCTAAACAAAAACTTAAAAATATATATATAACTTCAAATCATTTACATCCCATAAAAAAATTAGGAAACTATTTTCATTTCTATTTTCGTGCACGGGTACATTGCATTCCTATGTAAGTACCCTCCAGAGGTCTCCATATACATTCATATATCATATTTTAATTATTTTTCTTGCATTTAACATTTAAAAAGAATCATAAACATTTACATTTTTAAAATAAATGATGAAAAATATAGAACATGTGTTATTATCTTCAAACATAAACAGAACTATTGTAAAATAAAAATATTTACCCATTTTTATTGTTCAATCTATGATTATTTCTTCTATTAGTATAGGCATTTGAGTGCACCTATAGGATCAATTTAAATGTAATTAGCTTATGTTCAGAGCTAATCTTNTTACCCATTTTTATTGTTCAATCTATGATTATTTCTTCAATTAGTATAGGCATTTGAGTGCACCTATAGGATCAATTTAAATGTAATTAGCTTATGCTCAGAGCTAATCTTCTTTTCTATTAATTCAAAATTAAATATTATTATTTTCATAAGTTTTATTTAATTGGTTATATATTTAATTATATAAACATATATGCATATATATGTATAGGAAGCCGCGTCAAGTGCCTCGCTAATGGAAACTTACGTCGATGGGGGAAAATCGCTCGATTCCCCTTCTCCTTCCATCGCTTTCTACTTGCAGCAATCAACTGAGCAGCTTGAGCCTCCCTCAAGCGAAGAAAATGTGTGGTTCTCCTTTCTCTACAAGCAACTTCGCCTTCGTCATTCATGTGCAACTCATTATTTCGATTCGACCCGCTTGAGCATCCATCAAGCATGTTAGTCGTGAGAATGGAAGGAAATGATGCAACTGATGAACCGTTCATCCCGTCCTCCACCCTTCTTCATCTCCTCCCTCTTCTTCTTCTCTTGTGTTTTTTTTCTTTTTCTTCTTCCTTACGTTGCCTACGCTCTTTCCATCTCTCTCTCTCGCTCTCTCTCTCTCTTCATCCATTAAGTTCGAACAGGAGGAAAATGAGGGGATAGGCACAACTCAGTTCTCTCATGGGCACTAGCTTCCCTTTCGAACAATACTTGTCAAACGACACCTGCGAACGTAATAGATAAATTCATTTCCTTTTTTTTATTTATACAAAAACATTTAAAATGGTTATTATTACATCAGCTCTATAATCTTTATGGATAGCTCACAACTTCCTCGGGTGTACTGGCTCCTATTATGGGTGACTGTTTAAATGATAGATGGGTCCTAATCTGTTTTTGTTGTCTCCCCTTTCATGGTTAATGTCTAAGCATCACTTAATGACTAATAAGGTTGAAGCTGAAAAAGATGGCTAACGTCGAACCTCTCTAATACTTGGCTAAGATGTTCTTCTCCGGCTCCCTTAGCTCATCTCTCAGCATGAGCTACTCAAACTATGTTGTGAACAACTCTACTGACAACTCCGCCTGCTGCTAAGTGATGCAGCCTCAACATGTCTTAGAAGTAGTGTGGAGATAAATACTTCCTATGCATCTCAATCTTTTCTCCCAAGTAGTAATCTTATTTCTACCTTCTCTCTGTGTCACTTTCTTCAAATTCTTCCACCATAAAGAGACACTCTTCTTCATCCATATGGAAATAAGCTTCACCACCTTATCAGCAAGTACCTTTGTATGCTCAAAAATACTCTCAACAATCTGCAACCACTCAATGAAGTCATCAGATTCATCCTCCCCTAAAAATTATTAAGTCCACCTTCACTCCAACGTCTTCATGTTCTCTAAAAGTCACTCCATCCCTCGACCTCCTCTGATGCTGAATCTTGAAGCGTCATGCTCTATCCTCCTCTTCACTGGAATCATCCCTATGAAAAATATTCAGATTTTCCTGCTCTCTTTGAATCTCAATATAATGATCAACTGTGATCTTTTCATGAGTCTCTTCCTCAGTTTCAGCAAGTATTTGTTCAATTTAGCAAATTTCTCGTTGTATCTCCTCCAAGGTAAGTTCTTGGTCGACTTCCGACACTTGTCTCCTCAGTGGCAAGACTAAGGTTTAGGTTTGAGAGATGAAAGAGGATGTATGTGGTTGATTTAGAGTGCTGAAAAAAAAATTTTGGGCTGCTGCTTTTTTTGGGAAAGGGTTTTGGGTGGAGTTTGGGTTAAGCATTGAAGGATTCTGGAAACTCTAGGATGAAATTATGAATAGGCTAACTCTGATACCAATGATACCGGAATTTGTATAGAAATAAAATGAGGAGAAACACAACACAACCCACCTCTAATTTTATAGAAGCCAAAAGTTGAAAATACAACAAACTGAAAGCAAATAACAATGGGAAGTACCCAGGAATAAAGTGCAGGTGGTGTTGGTTATCACCTAGCAAGGAGGGATCAGCAAGACAGTTGTTTCTACGAGTCCAGAGAGCCACAGTCGTGGAGCGGCTGTCAGAGGCAGCAGCAGCTGATGCAAAACAACCATGGGGCTATTTGTTTGGGCTGGAGGCAGAAAGGGGGCAAGCAGGTTGGGTAGAAAGGTTGTTATTGGAAGGGGAAGACAACAAGACAGTTATTGTCACTGGGCAGTAGCAGATGATTGGACACAAGAAAACAGCAAGTTCCCTGTTTTTTGGGCGGCGGCGGCAAGCAAATAATGAAGGGTATGTAGAAGCGTGCAGAAAAAAATAGGAGAAAGATATAGGAAAGATAATCACTATCAATCAGAAGCAAATGAAATCAAGCAGAATAAAAAGTTTCCTTCTTCACAATATTGCAAAGAAGGAAATATTATATTTGCATGGACTCTTTCCTTTTAGCTGAATATTTAGATTAAAAATATGTATTAATTAAGTTACGTAAAATAGATTATACAGAATATTATGTACCTAAAATAGATTGTACGGCCAATAATTTATTGGAATGAAAGCAAAGAAAAAAGGCATTCAGCCAATTTGCTCAAAATATTGACAAGGTATCAGAGCTTGAATCGGTCTGAATCCTTTGGTATTCTTTAGCTTTTGTTATAGTCTGTCGACATCTTCGACTGCATCCAAGGTCCTCACCGGAAGCACTCGTTCTTGTCCCTGTTTGAGTTCTACAGCATCTTCGTCCACCGTCGTCGAAGTCCACGAAAACCCGCTGCTCCTTTGCCTAGCCGGATCCACTCTGCAGCGATCCTCTCTTCTTTGATAGCGACAGCAGCGATCTTCTCATCCCGTCTCAAGCTGAAGTCACAATCACTCGCGATCCTCTCTTTATTTATATATTGGAATGAAAACAAAGAAAAAGGTATTCAGTCAATTTGCTCAAAATATTTACAAGGTATCAGAGCTTGAATCGGTTTGAATATTTGCTATTCTTTAGCTTTTATTCGTTTGTCGGCACTTCGACTGCTTCCAAGGTCCTCATCGGGAGCACTCATTCTTGTCCCTGTTTGAGTTCTGCAGCATCTTCGTCCGCCTTTGTCGGAGTCCAAGAAAACCCGCTGCTCTTTTGCCTAGCCAGATCCACTCTGCAGTGATCCTCTCTTCTTTGATAGCGACTGCCGCAATCTTCTCATCCCGTCTCAAGCTGATGTCGCGATCCTCTCTGTTTCGATCGCGACAGTCGCGATCTTCTCATCCTGTCTCAAGCGAAACTTTGATTTTCTTTGATTTTTTTTTGATCTCTTGGTTTTTCTTTGGCTTCGGACTCCTCTCCTAATTTAACGCAGTGCAAAAAAAAATTTAGGTTGATTTACATCAACAATTTGTATTTTTTTTTATATCTTGGTTTTCTTTGATTTCTGGTTGATTTCGTTCAACGACAATTCTATTTAGAATGTCTTCTGAAATCTTAGCTATCAGATTTACGGGAAAAAATTATGTCACATGGAAATTTCAGCTCAGAATATCTTAAAAGTGAAGGAGCTTTGGGACCATATTGATGGGGCTTCTCCAGCTCCTACAAAGGGCAAAGATTTTGGTCAATGGGAAGTAAAGAATGCTCGGATTCTTTCCTGAGTTTTGGGATCTATTGAGGTTCATATGGTGAACAATTTACGATCCTTTGGCACTGCTAAAGAAATGTGGGAATACTTGAAGCGCGTTTACAATCAAGATAACTCCGTGAAACGCTTTTACTTGAAACTTGACATGAGTAATTATAGTCAGGACAATCTTTCAATTGAACAATATTATTCTACTTTCTGAATTTATGGAGTGAATATACTGACATTATCTATACTAAGGTGTCATGGGAGAACTTAGCTAGTCTTCAGGCTATTCATGAAGAAATTCGTCGTGATCAGCTTTAATGAAGCTCAGAACTGAAATTGAAATTGCTCGAGTTGGATTGCTGAACAGAGATATGGTTCCTTATTTAGATATATGTTTTAGTGAATTACTGCACAAAGAACAAAGATTGACGACACAAGCTGTTATAAGTACAACAGATGGATCATCAGAAATAATTAATATGGAATATGCTGCTCAGACCAAAGGGAATGAACCAATGCAGTGCTACAGCTGCAAGAGATATGGTCATATTGCACGGAATTGTAAAAAATAATAGTTGTAATTACTGCAATCAAAATGGACATATTATTACGGAGTGCGCTACAAGGACCCGTCAACTGCAAACCCCAAGCACTTTATGTCACGGTATCTGACACACAATCTTGGCTTGATATCCACAGTTGCTGGCAATAATCAATCAATTGTCACACCAGATATGATTCAACAGATGATTCTCTCTATCTTTTCTACTCTCGACCTTCAAGAAAAGCCTTCAAGAAAAAGGTAAAACTATTACTTTTGATCCTTCTCCCTGATTTGTTGATTCAAGCGCCACAACTCATATGACTGGCACAGCTGATTTATTGTATAACCAACGGCCTACACTGGTACTCAACATATTCAGGTTGTTGATGGAAATAATATTTCAAATACGGCAGTTAGTGATATTTACTCCCCCTTCAGACATGTTTTGGTTTCTCCTAAATTATCTACTAACTTAATTTTTGTTTGACAAATTGTGGATAATTACTATGACATACATTTTTCTAGTGATGGTTGTATTGTGCAGGACCAGTGTCGGGGAAGGTGATAGCGAAGAGGCCTAAAGTGGGCAGGGCGGTTTAGCTTCTTCAGCTATTGAGAATAAAGTGGTCATCTGGCATAAAAGACTAGGTCATCCAAATGATATGGTGTTGAAGCATTTATTTAAAAGTAGTGTTCTTCATTCTACAAATAAGAGTTTAGTAGTTGACTATTCTGTTTGTAAACATGGAAAAAGTAAGACATTACATTTTCTCATTTTAGGTTGTCGTGCCAATAAATGTTTTAATATTATTCATAGTGATGATTGGGGAATTACACCAGTTATTTCACATGCTCAATATAGATATTTTGTGACATTTATTGATAATTACAGTCGATTTACTTAAATTTTGTGACATTTATTTAAAAGTATGTTTGTTTTGATCATCTAACTGCTCATGAACGTCATAAGTTGGCAGCTCAGTCAATACGATATGTCGTTATGGGGTATAGTTCTAATCATAAAGGTTTTGTGTGTTATGATTTGATTAATAGTCGCTGACATATTTCTCGGAATGTGATTTTCTTTGAACATGAATATTACCTTCAGCATCATGTGTCGACAACAAATACAGTTATACTTCCAGAATTTGATAATTCTTCTGCTGATAAATGGTTCAAGTCAGACATTGTCCACACACGATGCCTGCCTCCTTCACCGTCAATCCTCCCCGAGTCTGATCCAGAAATTGCTCCAATCAGTCTTCGACGATCAACTTGGCGCATACGTCCTCCAGATAGATATGGGTATTCTGCAATTTTAACTAATACTACTATTCCTACCTCTTACTTTCAGGCCGCCAAACATACTTGTTGGGTCAAATTCAAGCAAGAGGAACTTCAGGCACTTCAAGACAATCACAGTTGGGATATTGTTTCATGTCCTACAGATGTTAAACTCATTGATTGTAAATGGGTTTGCTCTCTTAAGCTCTGATCTGATGGCTCTCTTGATAGATATAAGGCAAGATTGGTAGCTCTTGACAATCAACAAAAATACGAGAATGATTATGAAGAAACATTTGCACCTGTGGCTAAGATAACAACTGTCTGGCTGGTGTTATCTATTATTGCATCTAAAAGTTAGTTCTTAAAGCAGATGGATAACAAGAATGCATTCTTACATGGAGATCTCAAATAAGATGTCTATATGACTCCTTCAGGCTTATTTTCTACACCTTCACATGATGTGTGTAAGCTCAAACGGTCCCTATAAGGTTTGAAACAGGCACCATGGGCCTGATTTGAAAAGTTTCACAATATCTTTCTTAGCTTCTACTTTATTCAAAGTCAGTATGACTCATGATTATTTCTTTACAAAACTGACAATGGAATTGTTTTGTTATTAGTCTATGTTGATTACATTGTCAAAATAGAATCTGACAATCAATTGATATCTCAGCTACAGAAGCTTCTTCAGGATTCTTTTCAAATGAAAGATTTGGGATCATTAACTTATTTCTTAGGACTTGAGATTCACTCTTCTTCTGTTGGTATTTTTCTTCATCAACACAACTATACGAAGGGACTCATTGCTTTAGCTAGTCTTCAAGATGGTCGCTCTGCTGATAATACTTTGGAAGTAAATTACAAATATCAACGGAATGATGGTAACTTTTTATTTGAACCATCTCTATATCGACAACTTGTTGAGAGTCTCAATTATCTGATTATTAGGCGTCCTGATATATCATTTGTTGTGCAACAAGTTAGTCAATTTATGCAAGCACCTCCACATCTTCATTTAACTGCAGTTTGAAGTATTGTTCGTTATTTGAAAGGTACTTCTCATCTCGGTTTATTCTTTTCTGCGGAATCTCCTATCACCTTAACAGCCTATAGTGATGTCGATTGAGTTTATAGTATTACTGGATGGTGTATGTTTCTCGGTAATTTTTTAATCTCTTGGAATAACAAGAAACAAGATTGAGTGTCTAAGTCATCTACTTAATCAAAAAATTGCATTATGTCCTCTGCTTGTTCTGAAATCATTTGGTTTCGTAAAGTGCTGGTTGAGCTTGGTTTTTCGCAGCTTGAGTGTACTTCTCTTCATGCAGATAATACTAGTACTATTCAGATTGTTGCTAATTCTATCTTCCATGAGCGCACGAAACACATTGTAGTGGAATGTCATTCCATTCGAGAATTTTGTGAGGATGTGTTATATTTCTTCCTCATATCACTTCTAATCATAAAACGCTGATATATTAACTAAGGTTCTTTCTCGACAGCTGTTGACCTCATTTTTAGTGAGGTCTTAGTCTCCTACTCTTAGAACCTATGATCTAGCTTTAGGAGTTCTTATTGACCATCCTAGCGGACTAGCGATGGAGCCCACCTCCCGTGAGCCACTTCTTGACTCATTTTTGTGAAGAACTCGCATGAGTGGTTCCAAGCACTCAACTTTTAGTTGCAAAGGCTAAGAACCAACATGTAGAGGGCCCGAAATTGAGTTCCTATAGGATCAAACAGCCTTAGGTGAACCCTTTGTGACTCGATTACTCGCGAACGCCGCATTTCACGCACTCACTGCACC
>JXCR01146335.1:5559-18424 GCA_002079205.1 Phalaenopsis hybrid cultivar
TTTTTTATGTATTTACATATCTCACACTTAAAATTCAGCATTGCAATCAAATCCATAATATCACAAAAAATAGCACTATTATCACTTAAAATTCAATATTTACACTTAACCTTCATTTTTTACATGTATGCCTTAAAAGAAGTAAATTTTAACATTTAAATGTCAAAATAATGGTGAGATTTGTGCGATGTAAATGAAAAAAAGCAATTTTTAGATGTTAGATATGCAAATACGTAGAAATTAGTAGAGGAAAGTGAAGCCTCATACCNTCTCTTGAATTATAGGTGTTTATCTTATGTATTTGTGTAAGTTATTTGAATTATTGAAGAAAATATTCATTTTAACACCAAGTTCTGTAAAAATCCAAGTCAATCTCGACGTTAGATCATATGAAAATCCAAATAAATGGGAATTGTAATTCATAAAATATACCCGAATTTTGAAAAATAAAATTCATAGAAGAGTTATTAGTGAGAGAATATTATGTCCGGATAATCGAGCATGGACAACTGCAGCAGCGTTGTATAATCCACATGGTGATTCCACATTTTGAAAAATAAAATTCACAAAAAAGTGATTGGTGAAAAAATATTACGTCCGAATAAACGAACCCAAGGACGACACAATAGCACGGTGTAATCCACACAGTCACTCCACATTAACACCCAATTCCTATATATTTATACATGTAACACCTGAACTTTATGTTTTACACTGATATATTATGTCTGAATAATCGAAACTAAAGACGATGACAACGTGATGCAATTCACGCCATGATTCCTCATTAGCACCCAAATATATCCATTTTAACAAACTCAAACGTACAAACATTTATCTACATTCAAACCACCACTACTTCAACCTATAAAAGTCAAATACATCCTTTCATGCATTGATAAAGTGACATATATGTAAAAATTAAAATTTAAGATGTTAGACATGTAAATAAATATGAATAGAGTGTGCGTGTATGTAAATCTTCCTAAATAATTTTTTGCATAAATCACCTCCTTGATGTAATAATCCATTAATTATGTACTGGCCATTCCACTTAATCCCAAATTATAAACCCATGATATTATCAACATGCAGAATGAAATATCAAAAGATAATTGGAATCTCATTGAAACATAATACAGTAGCAATAAGAACATGACAATAAGACATCCTGACCTCGTACTTCTTCACAGAACCAACACAGTTTTAGTTCTAACCACAAGAAAGAGGAAGGAATCAGCTTCTGATTGAGTGCATCAATGGCAGATCAGATAAGAATCCTCTTCTTAGCCAAACGAAGCAGAGAACGCTTTCCTAATCTGTCCCCTCATCCAATTCGTCTGCTCGCAATCCTCTCACCGCGATCGGAGTTGAAGATCATATTCGACCAGTTTAATGATCTGTGCACGATTCTCGATGGAATTATATCACTATCTTCACCTCCAGAGGCTTCGTACCCATCACTGGTGGATCTAGAGAACTCCGCACTTCTATGAATTTCTGCTCCCGCGCTAGCAGATGGTAGAGATATCGGCCCCTCCGAATCCTCCACTCCCGACGACGAGATTCGAAAGGGATTAGGTTCCGGCGAGTCTAAGCTACTGTCGGGAGAGGATGTAGGAACGGCGGAAGAAACCGCTCGGATTGACCTAAAGGCGCTTCGAGCTTCAAACTGGAGCGGAGCTAAGCCGCTCGCAAGCTCATCGCTGTTGATATGGGTAACACCTGTTGATAATTTGGCGGATGATTCGATCGGGAATTCTGTCGGGAGTCTGATTTCTCTGTTGCTGCTTCTTTTCCGATTGTCAGGATTTGCCGGAGGAATATGTTTCACGATTGGCTGCAGAATCTTGGACTTCTTCCTCGCCTGCGCGGCCACTTTCGAAACTTCGTCTGCGTTCAATCGGGCCAATGCCCAGGTACTGATTTTGATGTTTCCTGTGCTTGCATTGTGAGCTTCATCTGGAGTTGTTTTCTTGCCATTAAGGTTTGATGATGCCTTGTTGAGTCCTTGAGGAATGGCATCGGACTGAAGGAGACATTTATGTATCTTGTTAGATAGGGACATTTACATGAATAGCACACATTTTTTATGTATTTACATATCTCACACTTAAAATTCAGCATTGCAATCAAATCCATAATATCACAAAAAATAGCACTATTATCACTTAAAATTCAATATTTACACTTAACCTTCATTTTTTACATGTATGCCTTAAAAGAAGTAAATTTTAACATTTAAATGTCAAAATAATGGTGAGATTTGTGCGATGTAAATGAAAAAAAAGCAATTTTTAGATGTTAGATATGCAAATACGTAGAAATTAGTAGAGGAAAGTGAAGCCTCATACCTGGTCCTCTAGAAAAAGCCGTGGTGGAGTACACCATGAAGCACGTTGAAAAGCATTGAAAGAACTTGAACTGCTGAATCCAGTAAGAGAACTAACTGAAGACATCTGTGGACTCTGCAACCCCACACCTTGCTGTTCTTGCTCCCTCAAGGCTACAATGTAGTCGTATGTGCTGATTCCCTGGCATAGAAAATCAATACAAAAAACAAATATAAAATAAGCTTAGTCCAAGTAATAATAAGATCAAGCAAAGATTGAATTTTGAGTTATTTTTTCAAACATATTGATTAATTATAATCTGAACATGTTGAGGATATAGTGACCCTGGGCACCTATATGTCACGGACAAATAGTCCCACATTGGCTAGGTGTAGGGCCGAAAAGCAGTATTTAAGTCCTGGGCTGCCCACCACCCATAAGGGCTCTTTTGGGAGGTGACATATAGCATGACTAGCCTCAAAATGGGCCTGTAGCTACTCCAGATGGCGTATTTATGCTGAACAGTGGAGTAACCACACGCCGGTTGGGTAGCTTCATCGCGAGCGTGCGAAACAATTACACCATGCGACTGTGTGTTTACGCCGCCAGACAATTACCTCCTGTTTGATTCTTATGTGATTTGATTGACAAATGAAACAATCTCTCGTGCGGTGTTTCTCAAAAAGGTTTTTCGTGAAGCGAATAAGAGTTGAGGAGGATTTCGATGTTTAATTTCGCTTGTGGGATGAAGAGGGGAGATTTGCAATGAATTTCTATAAATTTCATTGCTTGCAGTGCTTGTAGAGAGGGTGTATCTTTGTACAATTATGGCTCTTTAGTGGAGATTTTTATGGTGTGGATTCATAATATTTTTTTTCCATTCTCTGATTTTTTTTTCATGTAAATCCTAATATGTTTTTTTAGCATTGTTTTAGCATGCTTATGTTTAGTATTTTGTTCCGAACTTCTTGAATCGGTGCGTCCTTATTCCAGGGTGTAATTTTAAGTTCTAGTCTTTTAAATTTCCATCCCAACGGAACATTTTGACATATTATCGAAAAGAAAAATAAAATATTGTACAACCTAAACAAAATTTATACCAGCTTCAAAAATGTTGAATGCCTCTAATGATTGAATCTAAGTTGGAATTTAAAACAAAACTAAATAAAGTTAAAGTCAATCAAGATGTCTGCTAAAAACTGATGAGGTTGGAAGGAGCCTAGTGGCAAAATTTTGAGTATGAAACTAAACTTTAAATAGCAATAAAATGCAATTTTTCTAAAAATTAACAAATAAATGACAAAATATTCACCTTTTTTATCAGAAGGACATGGAAAAGAAAGAGTTGAGCAAGTGGAAGAGTGGCAAGCAATGCAAGGAAGGTGCAAGAAGCCTGCAAAATTTAAGCATATGTTTTAAGTTGATCAATATATTTACATTCTTATCAAATCAAGTATGTTTTCAAACTGATGATGAGCAATTAAGTTTACAATGCTTCAAGCAGAAGGGTCATTATCAAATACTAACAAATTAATAGACTAAAAGAGCAAAAAGGAGAACTAACCACCACAACTGTGAAAGGTACCAAGGAGAAGCTGCTTCCTAACTTCAACGTTATCTCCCTTTTGTATCGATTCTGATCAAGAAAACACGAAAATAGCACCAGAACTCCGACTGACCACTGCAGAATAAGCTGCAAGCCCAAGCCCATGCAGACAAAGCCAGGAGACCTGTCAATAATTAACCAGAATGAAAGGGAATAGGAAAAATAAAAAGTGATCTACAAGGTTGGTTTGGCTGTTATATATGTAAATACATGAAAATTGTGTGGTGTGTAGGTAAAAGACAGAATTGCAAATGTTTATGTGATCAAGAATCAAGTTCAGTTGAGAGAGACAGAAAGAAAGTAAAGAACAAAACTCTAATTTTCAATACATGATCAATTGATTTGAATTAATATAATAAAAGATGGTGCTTACCAAAAGAATTGCTGAAATCATGAGTACAAAGAACTTCCAATAGTTCTTTCTGCCAATGCAATTATTAAGCCACTGTCAATCATGAAGAAATAAGTAATAATCATATTTTGTAAGAAATCCCAAAAAAATGAAAAGAGCAAAGTATGAATCATACCCTGCAATGGTGATCGAAGTGATCGACACATTTGTCGCAAACTCTACAGTGCTTACTATGCCTCCTAACCTAAAAAATTATCATCTCTCGGAGTCAAAACCATGCTGGTGAGATGGTAAAAATATTTCCTTTCGAGAACTTGAAACCTTTTTTTCATAAGGCATAAATCATGGTAAACTTATATGTTAATTTCAGTCTTTCATGGCCCATCATAGTTCATGGAGTGCAAATGCATTTTGTAAAGAGTGATCAATGTGCCTTTAAAGCTATGGAAGATTTACATATGTATAACTCAATTCTCATGCATATCTAACACCCAAACTTACACCCAAACTTCAATTTTTACATACATTCCAACTTACCTATGCATGAAAAGGTATTTAATCATATTACAGCTAATGATGAAAATAGTTAGGTTAATGATTGCAGTGAAATTTATTTTGCAGTAATTAACTCATTGTGCCATAAAGAAAAATCATTTGTAGCAAGTCAATTTGCAATAAATAAAGAATGAGAATATTTATAAAAAATATATAAAAAATGTACTATTCTTTTTCTTTTTCCTCTAACTGATTATCTTAGTGATATACGATATAGCGAAAAATTGGAACAAGCAAGATACAACTTGAAACATGTAACTAACGGACATATTCTCTTGATGAATATAACATAAAATTGAAGGGGCATTTGCATACATGCCACATAGTTCTTATGAATATACATATCTAAAACCTAAAGTTTCATATTCACATTTCTTAGCAATACCATAACAACTTCAGCAATTATTAATTCCAGTGGTCCCCAAGAGAGGAGCTCGCCTATATAGTAACTGTTGTCGGTTTGTTAGATTATTGTCTCCAGAACTTTCTCTTATATACTATCAATACTATGCATTATATTGGGCAATGAAGAAATATTGCCAAAGGGCTTTACTTCGTGAGCTTCATTCACAGTTTTTCTTCACTTTTTTTTGTTTCCTGTTTCCTTTCTGTTTCTGTATTCATCAATTCACATCCATCTTCATGCTATCAGAGCCATCGACTGGGAAGAGTGCCGCTTCTTCCAATCTCTGAGCCGTCACCTGGTACCGATTCTCTCACAGCTTTGTCCCACCTCCGGTAAATCATCTCTTGCTGACTGCAGATGGATGAATCAATGGTTGTTGATTCAAAATCATCTTCCTTACTCCTTTTTTCATCAATATCCTACCCTCACTTTAAAATTCCTGAACTCCCAGTTCAAACATTTTACCCAAAATCCCCTTACAACTGAAAAATATCCAACCTGAAAGGCTCAAGTGCTGAAAACATTTGAGGCAAATTGCCTCTCTGCTTTTCTCGATGGAAGTTGCAACTGCCCACCCCAATTCCAAAATGAAAATGATACTGCAGTGGAGAACCCTCAATTTCAACCATGGAAGCTAATTGATCATAATTTAACTGCTCTTCTCTACTCAATTATCAGCCCAGATGTTCTTACATATAACCTCCATCTCCCATCGACAACAACTATATGAAACGCTTTGGAGCGATGAATACAACCTACCAATCGGTCGAGGGTAAAACTGTTGAAAAATGAACTGCATCATATCACGATGAAGAATAATATAATACGGCTATATCTCTCTAGCATCCGGAATTTGGTGGATCAAATAATGAGGATGTTATCCTATACATTCTCAATCCGCTACCTCCAACATACAATTCATTCAAGACTTCAACTCGCACCATGCTTCAACCTATAGCACTTGAGGATCTTTATTCATTACTATGCAGCAAGGAAATTAATCTACAAACAGAAAATGCTAAACATGCATCCTCCATACAAACATAAATGGCTCTAACAGCTAATAAATGGTGCGGTGGAGGGCAAAACTCTTATGCATAAACGTGGAGGTTACTCAAATGGATCCTGTGGAGGTAAGCAATCAAATCGCTCAGTTATATGACAAATTTACAATAAATCTGGACATTCAGCATCTATCTGTTGGCACCTAACAAACTTGAAATATCAACCCACTGCTTAGCCTCAAGCTCTTACAGATACCTCCAAAAAGTGGATCCTTGATACTGGTGCGACGACATACTTCACATCAGATGTAAATCACTTACAAACTTACTACGGGGCTGAACAAGTTACAGTTGGCAATGGGCAAGTCATTCCGATTCACTACAAGGGCGATGGCATCCTGCCTAATCCCACCCGTAAGCTCAAACTATCTCAAAAATAACAACATCGTTGTCTCATTTGACTCCTTTGGCTTTTCTATCTTTGATCCACATACTCACAAAATGATCCACCAGGGACCCAGTTCTAATGGTATCTACTCNCCTTACAACGGAAAAGTATCCAACCTGAAAGGCTCAAGTGCTGAAAACATTTGAGGCGAATTGCCTCTCTGCTTTTCCTGATGGAAGCTGCAACTGCCCACCCCAATTCCAAAATGAAAATGATACTACAGCGGAGAACCCTCAATTTCAACCATGGAAGCTAATTGATCATAGTTTAACTGCTCTTCTCTACTCAATTATCAGCCCAGCTGTTCTTACATATATCCTCCATCTCCCATCGACAACAACTATATGAAACGCTTTGGCGCGATGAATACAACCTACCAATCGGTCGAGGGTAAAACTGTTGAAAAATGAACTGCATCATATCACGACGAAGAATAATATAATACGGCTATATCTCTCTAGCATCCGGAATTTGGTGGATCAAATCATTAGGATGTTATCCTATACATTCTCAATCCGCTACCTCCAACATACAATTCATTCAAGACTTCAACTCGCACCATACTTCAACCTATAGCACTTGAGGATCTTTATTCATTACTATGCAACAAGGAAATTAATCTACAAACAGAAAATGCTAAACATGCATCCTCCATACAAACATAAATGGCTCTAACAGCTAATAAAGGGTGCGATCAATCTCAAAGCAGAGGTGGAGGCCAAAAGTCTTATGCATAAACGTGGAGGTTACTCAAATGGATCCTGTGGAGGTAAGCAATCAAATCGCTCAGTTATATGACAAATTTACAATAAATCTGGACATTCAGCATCTATCTGTTGGCACCTAACAAACTTGAAATATCAACCCACTGCTCAGCCTCAAGTTCTTACGGATACCTCCAAGGAGTGGATCCTTGATACTGGTGCAACGACACACTTCACATCAGATGTAAATCACTCACAAACTTACTACGGGGCTGAACAAGTTACAGTTGGCAATGGGCAAGTCATTCTGATTCACTACAAGGGCGATGACATCCTTCCTAATCCCACCCGTAAGCTCAAACTGTCTCAAAAATAACAACATCGTTGCCTCATTTGACGACTATGGCTTTTCTATCTTTGATCCACATACTCACAAAATGATCCACCAGGGACCCAGTTCTAATGGTATCTACTCCATCCCATCCTCCAACATCACACCACAAGCATTGGCTACTTCCATGTCCAAAGCACACCACTCCAAGTTATGGCATAGAAGATTGGATCATCCTCATCACAACCATCTCCAAAAGACAATCTCTATATATTCCGCCTATTCTTGCTTTTTGTAGTATTTGCAATATTACCAAAAGCCACAAACAACCCTTTGTATCGTTTACTAGACGAAGATACAAATTATTAGAGCTTATACATAGCAATGTATGGAGTCCATCACCAATTTCATCTTACCAAAGTTATACATATTATGCTACATTTGTGGATTTCTCGCTTCTGTGGATTCCTCTGGCTTTTCTATCTTTGATCCACATTCTCACAAAATGATCCACCAGGGACCCAGTTCTAATGTTATCTACTCCATCCCATCTTCCAACATCACACCACATGCATTGGCTACTTCCATGTCCAAAGCACATCACTCCAAGTTATGGCATAGAAGATTGGATCATCCTCATCACAACCATCTCGAAAAGACAATCTCTATATATTCCGTCTATTCTTGCTTTTTGTAGTATTTGCAATATTACCAAAAGCCACAAACAACCCTTGGTATCGTCTACTAGACGAAGATACAAATTATTAGAGCTTATACATAGCAATGTATGGAGTCCATCACCAATTCCAGCTTATCAAAGTTATACATTTTATGCTACATTTGTAGATTTCCGCTTCTGTTGGATATTTTTTATGCATTCAAAATCTCAAATACCAATGATCACTCAAAATTTTATTAATCTGCTACAAAATCAATTCAATACCAACATAAAAATACTTCGCTCTGATGAGAAAGTTGAATATAACAATTACAATCTAAACCAATTCCTCCTCACAAAAGGCATTCTTCATCAATATTCTTGCCCTTACACACCCGAACTGAACGGGGTGGTGGAACGCAAGCATCGACACCTTATGGAAATCATACTGCTCTACTTCATCAAGCTCATGTGATGTCTCATATAAATTCTGGTCTGATTCTCTTCTAACGGATGTTTAGCTCATCAATAAGATGCCTACTAGAACCACAAACTAAATATCCCCATATGAGCATTTACATAAATCTCCACCAACACACACTCATACTTGGGTTTTTGGAAATGCTTGCTTCCTAGGAGAAAACCTCAAACCAAACACAAATTTGCACCAAGGTCCATCCAATGCATTTTTCTTGGATGCTCTCTACAACACAAAGGTTATAAATGCTACAATCCTACCAATCATAAAATAATCATATCTCGGCACATGGTTTTTTATGAGAATACCTTTCCCTTTCTCCAAAATTCAGCTTCAACATCCCAAAATAATTCTTCCACTCCACCTCACATTCCATCCTCTTTTCTACAACCAAGAACTCTCCTCCAACCAGCGGCTACAGCTCCTTCCACCGTCCCTATGTCCTCTCCCATTACCCCTGATGTACCAACACATTCTCTCATGCTCTCACCTACTCCACTAACTCCTCCTCAATCTCCACCTCATCATCCCAAGATAACTAGAACTAAAACAAATAATCTGAAACATATTCATAAATTAAATCTCCTACACTACACTCAACAACCACGCGACCGAACATGCTTCACCCAAGCATCCAAAGTACCTCAATGGCGACACTCTATGGCCGAAGAAATCAATGCACTTCAACGACAAGGGACTTGGACCTTAGTTCCAGCTCCCACAAATCAACCCATAACATGTTTCTAGATGGACCTGCACAAAAAAATTGAACTCACTTGGTGAAATCATACGGTATAAAGCCTGTCTTGTCGCTCAAGGTCACACAAGAATTTGGGGGAAATTATAATGAAACCTTTAGCCCGGTTGCCAAGTTCCCTACAATTCGCATTCTTATTATAGTGGCACTTCATCACGAGTGGCCTATCCTTCAATTTGACATTTCCAACATGTTTCGACACAGCACACTCAATGAGACAATTTACATGAAACAACCTCCAGGGTTTCAAGATCCGCATTTTCCAAACCACCTATGCCTTCTCCAAAAATTTCTATAAGGCCTAAAGCAAAGCTCCAAGATAATTGTTTATCACTTACTCTGATTTTTTTTCGTAATAATGGATTTATATTCAGCAAGGCGGATCTCTCACTCCACATATATCATTGGAATAAAACTCAAATGTTTGTTCTCATCTATGTAGATGATATATTTATCACGGGAAATGATTCAGTGCAATCTCCAACCTTACCAATAATATGGCTGCCATATTACAGCTCAAGCGCCTCAGTATCATTGGATGTTTTCTTGGCATTCAGGTTCAGAAATTGCTTGATACATACCATCTCAATCAACAGAGATACACATTGCAAATCCTTTCCAATGCAGACTTTGAGGATTGCACACCGATTAACACACCAATGTGGTAAGCAACTTGACCTCCTCGGAATCAGGTACATCATTGCATAACCCCACTCTCTATCGACAGGATCTCTCCAAAACCTTACGGTGACTCGTCCGGATATAGCCTATGCGGTTAACTAGTTATGTCAGCAAATGCACCCTCCTACCACAGCTCACTACAAAGCTCTTACTCATCTTCTCAAACACCTAAAAGGCACAAGCCATTTTGGGATAGAAGTTCGACTGGGAGACCTTCAATTACATTCCTATGATGACGTCGATTGAGTTGACCAACTAAATCGGAAATCTAGCATTGGAGTGTGTTCGTTCCTTGAAGACACAATAGAATCATGGACAATCAAGAAACAATCCACGGTGGCGTGTTCATCAATAGTAGCGGAGTATCGAGCTTTAACTAGAACAACTACAGATATGATATGGTTTCTCAGGCTCATACAAGAATTTGGTATTGAAAAGATGCAGCTAACGCCACTTTATTGTGACTATCTCTGCACCTCCCTAGCAAATAATCCGAACTTCCAAGCTAGTAAGAAACACACATAGATCGACTATTATTTTACTCATCATCATTCCCAACACCCAAGGATTGAATTCATTCTCCCAGAATCAACCAACCCCAAGTTGAGAGCTCTTCCAAACGCAAGTTCCAACAACTTTGCAACAAGCAGACAGTTCTTCCACGACCCATCTTCAGCTTATCAGGAGGTCATAACAATATCATAACAACTTCAGCAATTATTAATTCCAGTTGTCCCCAATAGAGAAGCTCATCTATATCCTAACTGTTGTCGATTTGTTAGGATATTGTCTCCAGAACTTTCTCTTATATACTATAAATACTTACTGCTATGCATTGTATTGGGCAATGAAGAAAAATTGCTAAAGGGCTTTACTTCATAAACTTCATTCACCATTTTTCCTCACTGTTTTTTGTTTCCTGATTCCATGCTGTTTATGTTTTTGTACACATCAATTCACATCCATCTTCAACATTTATAACACTCGAACTTTTAACACCACATCAAAAATACCTCTATCATATTTAAAATAAAATAGACATTTTCATTAATAGATTTATGACACAAAACTATTATAAATGTAAATATCAAACTTAAGATGTTAGAAATATAAATAAATAAGAATTGTGTGGTATCTGTGTAAAATTCCCAATATTAAAATAGCTATAAATCAACACTACAATTTCAAATAGAACAGTACCACTCAAAATGCCTGAGCATACCTCAACTTCACAAAGGCAACAATAAAACATTGCATCCTCGCTCGTTTTCTGTTCAGAAGATTGTCAAGAATAATCAACAAAAACCACTTACAAATGAAAAACAAAAATAGCCAAATAAAACAAGTAAGAAACATCAAACCTTCTCAATTCCTTGAGATCTGTTGTCGCCTGTAGCTTCGATCTTGATTTCATCATCCAATAACTTATTCGAAGTTGTCACAACTTGTGCTTCTTCTCTGCAATCCTTGAAGTTACAACTCTTTCTATTGCCCTTCGCCATAAGATATTTCTTAGACTTGAAAACCCCCGGGTCTCCAGGATTTGTCGCAGCACACCAAACATATAAACAGAACACGGATGTAGCCTGCAAGGAATTCCAATAAGATTAACTCTCAACGTAATTTGAGAAAAAAATGTTCCTCATGTTTATTACATCTAGCATCAATGCTTGATTTGTCAGAGCACACCAAACGTATCATACTCGTATAACTTACTCCATGTATGATTATTTTATATATACTAGGGAAATTTACATACGAAGCACACAATTCTCATGTGTTTACATATCTCACACCTAAACTTTCAAATTTACATACATAGCACTTTGGTTCTTTAAAAACTATGCATGAAAATGTGTATTTCACTTTTAAAAAGTGATAACAATGTTATTTTTGATGAGGCATTAAATATTTGTGTGCCAAGTCTGTAAATATGAAAGTTTATGTGTGAGATATGTAAATACACAAGAATTGTCTGCTATAAATGTAAATGCCCCTGAATCCTAATGAAAACTGCTTTTTTTCAGCATATGACTCATCCTCAATTTTAAAATTAAGAAGCTATTTGGTATCCTATTTTAGGATAAATTTCAGCAAGACTTTTAAATCATGGCAACATAAATTTTATGGACTTTAAACGCTACTATTTTGGTAAATCACATTTCAGTCCCATCATTGGTCAAATTCAATATTTGTTAAATCCCAATGATTGCAAGATTTAACAAATTTAAATATTTCTTCTCAAACGAATCTTGAATCTTAAAACAGATTGGGCAATAGCCCACTTTGTGCAGTAGTTAGGTGCTTTGTCTTCAGCCATACAGTCTTATGTCCAAGATTGTATGAGACATATAAAAGGATTTAATAATACTTATGCCAATGAATCTTGACACAAATAACTAAATAGTTTATCCAAATTTAGGAGGTTGTTTGATGGCATGAATTTATAAGGATTTAGCCAAAAAATTAACTTAAATACAGCCAAACATAAAAAAAGTGAAATTCAAATCACGTGCTCTGTTAAATCGAATATTCTCTCCTTCTATCTATTT
>JXCR01146336.1:2787-56774 GCA_002079205.1 Phalaenopsis hybrid cultivar
GGAATATTAGCCAAATTTGGGTCCCAAGGGCAGTTAGGTAATTTGGAGGTGCCTAGGGGCAAAAGACCAAGTTAGGCATTTCACATAGAATTGGATAGATATCCATTCTAAATGAACCATGGATTAATGTATTGTGAATATATGGTGTACCCTAGTTCCAAGTCAACACCCATGGTCAATTCTAAAGCCAAGTAATCCTATAAGGACTCTTCTTGAATTCTCTTATAATGATCTTACCTACTAAATGCTAGAGGTTAAGATCAATATGTGAAACTTCAATTTGAGCAAAGAGAAAGGCTTTGAATTTCTAATAGTGAGGGTATCTTTTCTAGTTTTCTAAGACTAGTCAACAGGAAAGTCCTATGGCTATACTTAAGCTACTAAAGAAGTTTTCTAGACCTCAACCAAAAGTGAGGTCAACAGTGTATAAAATATTCAATAATTGCAAAGTCACACTTATCAATGCAAGTATACGTATTGCTCAAGTAATAAAGGGCTTTATTGGAGTCGTGGATATTGATCCCACAGGGAGTAATATTAGAGGCTACGAACTTAAGATTTACAAAATCAATACTTAATCACATCAACATAGTTCAAATTGCATATTTGTCACTAATAGGTAATTAAAATAAAAATGTAATTTTAATAAACTCCAAATCAACTAATTCTACTAATAAAGTTTCTAATGTGAAGTTCAATATATAAGAAAGCATCCTTCTCCTTGTTAAGAAATTTAAGTGAATGGATAAATTGAATCGGTTCAAATTGTATTGTGCCAAATAGGAGAATACTTATTCTTTACCCTTTGGACCAGGCATAAAGAGCATTAACAAATCCTATGCTTGGTTACTGAATCTGCGGCTAGGCTGGGAGGATACCGACTCTCACTTCGGAGCTCCCACGTTCCCAGCCTGAGGGCTAACATCTACACTTCAGCACCAAAACGATAGGACCGAATTGAGGATTTTAGTCTGTCACTTCAAAATATCCAATTCTATGCCCAATAATTTTTATTTCCCTATTTATTTGAACCCAACTTTTAAGGACTTTGACCTCCCTAAATCTTGCATGTAATCCTCACTTTAGTTGTAAAACTCAACATAGTTTACAAATCAATTGGCCAGATTGAAAGTAAATTAAGATTAAAGTGAAAAGATCATCACAATTTCTTTAACATTCTCATGACACAACCAATTCAAATCACCATTTCATAAAATCTCAAGACAAGGAGAAAGACAGAGAAAACTACTCAAAACTCATGGAGAATATACGACAAAACTTGGATTTCATATATAAAAGCAAAATCATACAAACTACAATAAGTAATTACAACTTATCTCAAATTCCTCTCCAAGTAACTCCTCGAAGTTCCTCTTTATCTCTTCCTTTCTTTACAACACACAAAATTCTCCTTCGAAAAGGCAAGGAGGAAGAAATCTCACAACTTTCTTCCACTTTTACATTCTCTCAAAAAATTCCTCACAATATCTAACACTAAATTACACTCCCTTGGACACCTAAAAACCTCTCGACACTCTCTGGGCACTCTGGACTCTCTAGACTCCCTTTTTTGGCGTCCAAAATGTTTCTCTTAAAGTTGTAGAAGAGTTTTCAAGAGTTACCTAAGCGCCCCTTAAAAAATTGTCCACATTCAAAGCATCAATTGAGAGAACCGTCGTTCTCGCCGTCGGCGGCCTCGATGGCGCCATCGGCGGCCTTCTAGAATATTTAATTTTGGAAAATCAGGAAAACCCACCGTCGACGGCGTCGATGGTGCTGTCGGCGCCAAAGATCAAATCTTCATATTTTGGTCCTTTTTGCTCTAAATTTACTCCTTTTTCATCTTTTTTTCTCCAATGACAATAATTCAACATATCTACAACAAAACATCAAAAATACCTTTCTTTAAATTGCAATATCATCAAAATCAGTGTAAAATAGATATGAAAATCTCAACATATTTTCTTTGGTCAAGTCCCTCGGATGTGGTAACCTATAGTTGCTAAAGAGATCTCCCTAATTTAAAGGAGCTTAACAACTCATTTAGACTAAGAAAATTCAAAAAAAAAATTGTGGTATTAGAATGAGGGAACCGTGGGATCCTAACTGGTGTCACTCTTATCAACTTTAACCCTCACCCCATATTACTTGAATAACAAAATTTTTCACTTAAACACGTTTGGTAAAACTTTTTTAACCTCTTGACCTTAGGATTTCTACTTCAACAAGGAGCTTAGAGCTAACTCTGTGGGCAGTATGACAAGATGTACAAAAGAACAACTTTGAGAGAGCAGTTGATCTACAACAACAAATATTTCCTTAGAATTTAAATAACAAGCCATAGGAATTTGATATTGTTTGCCTAGTGCAACATAAATCCTCATGTCTTATTTAGGCCTTTGTAAAATAATGTTATGCAATTTAAGCCCTAACTCTCCTTATGCTCTGAGGTTGTTGTTCATCACGATATAAACCCTCTTATCTTCCAGGTTATTTGTATGATTATGTCATGCAAATGTAAGCTCAAATTAATAAATATGGTAGGATGAAACATTTAACAATATCTCTTCAAAGTTGAAGCCAAATCATAGGATAGCTTGAGAAGTCATCGAGTTTCTTCTCAGGATCCATGACATCCCCTTGTTTTCTTCCTTTGTATTCTACAATAATTGCTCCAAAATTGAGTCTTTCCCATTTGACGCTCCTTTGTCTGACCTTGAAAAATCCTATCCTTTGAATTTCTTAGAAATAATATTTTTTGATCTAAATCAAAAGTTTTCTTAAATGACGTCGGTCATTTAAGATGTAATTAACTATAAGGGCTTACATTTACAGGAAACTTTAGAAACCAGCTTAATGTAAACCCTATCTAATCTTTTAGATTAAATAGGGGAAAACTTGTCGGTCAACATAAAATGGTTTTGCAAACTGAAACAGATGTCATAAATTCTTTAGTTTATTTAATCATGCCTCATTAGACAGCAAAGTGTCTATTCCTTAGGATATATACATTGCTTGTAATGTTGTGCTCGTTTGCTTAAACTATTGTCTATATGGGATCGGTTCGGTCTCGTACTTTCAAAAAAAATTAAATTATTACTTTTCAAACTATAATACATATATATATATATATATATACATATATATATATATATATATATATATATATATATATATATATATATATTAAATTAAATACACCTTCCCAATTTGGCCATAGATAAAAGCGTTTCCACAAAATTTTTCTCCAATTGCACAAAGCATGGTGAAACTGTCAGGATCTTTGAGTTTTTAAGGAAGCTTTTTCTAAATTATTGTACTATACTCTTCACTAAGTGTAACAATTTCTTAACCTTTGAACATCCTTTTTTTATTTAAAATTTCTTTCATAAACTTTGCATAGCTTGACATTTGTTCCAGAGCTTCTATAAAAGGGTATATTAATTGTAAGCTTTTTAAATATCTTAAAAAATCTTGAAAATTGTTGATCAAGTTTTTGTTATCTACAACTTTTGAGGAAAAGGAGGTGGTGGTCTTTCTTCATTCTTCTTAGTTAGAGAATCCTGTTTTTCCACTTCCATAGAAATAGTTTCTTCAGTTTTTTAGTTTCTTTATCTTTTCCCTCAACTTCGGTTTCTTGTTAAACACCAACACTCAATTCTTTCCCACTTTTTAAGTGGAATGCATTAAATTGCTCTAGCTCTTTACTTTTATCTTTAAGATTGATCTCAACATTACTAAGAAGTTTTCCCTGAGGCCTATTGCTAAGTGCATTAGCAATTTGTCCCAATTGATTCTTTTTGTTTCTTATAGCTTTACTCTGACTCTATACCTGACTACCCATTTGTAACACCAGTTCTTCTGAAGACAACTTCTTCTCCTTAACTTATTGATTACTGACAGTGACTTTATATATGCTTAAAAATAAAAGCATTTAATATTGCTGCTAAAAGATTTAATTCCTCAATAACGACACCAAAAACTTAATAACAGTTATAGATTCAATAAGATGTATATATAAAATATTTAATAATGGTAATGTCACACTTATCAACGCAAGTATACGTATCACTCAAGTAATATAAGGCTCTAATGGAGTCCTAGACATCAATCCCACAGGGAGTAATATTAGAACTACAAACTAAGATTTTAGAAAAGAAATACTTTAATAGCAACAATGAAATTCAAATTGCTTATCTCTCACTAATAGGCAATTGAAATAAATATGTAATTTTGATAACTCTTAAATAACTAATTATACTAATAAAGTTTTTAATGTGATATTCAATATATAAGAAAACATCCTTCTCCTTGTTAAGAAATTATAGTAAATGGATAAAGTGAACCACTTTAAATTGTATTGTGTCAAATAGGAGCATACCTATTCTTTACCCATTGGTCTAGGCATAAAGAACATTGACTAATCCTATGCTTTTTTACTGAATTTGTGGCTAGGATGGGAGGATACCGGCTCTCACTTTGGAGTTCCCACGTTCCCCTCGCCCGAGGGCTAAGATCTACACTTCAGCATCCAAACGATAGGACCGAATTGGGGATTTTAGTCTGTCACTCTAAAATCTCCAATTTAGCACCCAAACGATAGGACCGAATTGGGGATTTTAGTCTGTCACTCTAAAATCTCCAATTCTAGCCTGATAATATTATTTCCCTATTTATTTGCACCCAACTTCCAAGGGCTTTGACCTCCCTAATGATAATTTATTTCCTTATTTATTTGCACCCAACTTCCAAGGGCTTTGACCTCCCTAAATACCGATAATTTTATTTCCCTATTTATTTGCACCCAACTTCCAAGGGCTTTGACCTCCCTAAATCACAGCCAAACGATAGGACCGAATTGGGGATTTTAGTCTGTCACTCTAAAATCTTCAATTCTACGCCATAGTATTATTTCTCTATTTTCGATAATATTATTTCCCTATTTATTTGCACCCAACTTCCAAGGGCTTTGACCTCCCTAAATCCTTAGATTTATTTCCCTATTTATTTGCACCCAACTTCCAAGGGCTTTAATCTCCCTGAATCTTGGATGTAACCTTCACTTTAATTGTAAAACTCAACATATTTTAACAAATTAATTGGCCAGATTAAAAGTAAATTAAGCTCAAAGTGAAAAGATCGTCACAACTTCTTTAACATTTTCTTAGCTCAACCAAATCAAATCACCATTTCACAAATCTCAAGATAAGGAGAAAGAAAGTGAAAACTACTCAGAACTCATGGGGAAGACACAAAAAAACTCAGAATTCATATATAAAAGCAAAGTCATACAACTACAACAAGTAAATAACACTTATCTAATTTCTCCCCAAGAAAACTTCTTGAAGTTCCTCTGAACCTCTTCCTTTCTTTACAGCACACAGAATTCCTCGTCGAAGTGACAAGAAGGAAGAAATCTCTCACTTTCCCTCCACTCTTACAATCTCTCGAAGAATTCCTCACGGAAAGGAGGAAGAAATCTCTCACTTTCCCTCCACTCTTACAATCTCTCAAAGAATTCCTCACAATAGACTCTCCACACTTTCCCAACACTTAACTTCCCCTCTCCAGAGCCTCCCGAGCCTAGCCAGAGCCTGTCAGAGCCTAGCCAAAGCCTGTTAGAGCCTCCTATTTTCAGCCAAAATCTTCTTTTTAAAGATGTGGATTAGTTTTCCCAAGAATTGCCTAAGCATCCCTCCAAAATTCGTCCTCATCCAATTCATTGTTGGACATAACTGTCGATCTCGCCATCGACAATCTCGAGGGTGCCCTGGGCGGGCTTTCTAAATCATTAAATCTGGAGACTCGAGAATTTCTTGTCGTTGGCGCCGTTGGGCTCGCCATCGGCGCCCTACTTCAAATCTTCACATTTTGGTCCTTTTCGCTCCAAATTCGCTCCTTTTTGCATCTTTTTGCTCCAATGACCCTAATTCATCATTCCTGCAACAAAACATCAAAAGTACCTTTCTTTAAAGTGCAATATCATCAAAAATAGTGTAAAATAGGTATGAAAATCTCAACATATTTTCCTTTGGTCAAAATCCCCCGAACTTAAATATTACTTGTTCTTAAGTAATTTTATTACTATATAAAAGTTATGATCTATGGTAGTAAAGCTTTAATTCAGAAATACTATAAGTTTGATTTAAATAAATACCATAGTGAGATTTTCAGAAAAAATTCAAGTAATTAAATTAACTCTATAGTTACAAGATTATCTAGTCATCAAGTTTAAGAGTTATAGTCTTCTATTTATTTCAAGAATGACTATATGTTGTAATATTAAGTCACTTAGAATATTAAAATGATAGGAACTTCATGAGAACACTACTAATAAAAGATCTAATCCATAAATATAAGTTCAGGAATGTATTTAGGTTTTCCCTTTAGGTAGGTCCAGTGAAGCCAATTTTTATTAGGCATCTCCTCAAGCTTCTCCTCACTTTCTTATTTTTTTTTCTTTCTTTTCTCTTTTTCATTTGGATTGCTTTCAATCCTATATATTTTTCTTTTTTTCTTTCTTTTCTTTTCTCTTTTTCATTTGGATTGCTTTCAATCCTATATATTTTTTCTTTTTTTCAGGGATTGTTTTCAATCCTTTTTTTTTTCCTTTTTCAAGTGAGGATTACTATATCTATTTCAGGGAGTGTTTTCAAATCCTTTCTTTTTCCTTTTTTTCAAGTGAGGATTAGATATCTGGATAGCCTCAAATATTTTTGTCAATCCTTTCTTTTTCCTTTTTCAAGTGAGGATTATTATATCTGGATAGCCTTTAATGTATTGTCAATCCTTTCTTTTTCTTTTTCAAGTGAAGATTACTATATCTGGATAGCCTTTAATAAGATTGCTGTCAATCCTTTCTTTTTCTTTTTCAAGTGAAGATTACTATATCTGGATAGCCTTTAATAATCTCGCTTTCTTTTCCTAAATTTGAAACTCAACACTCCTTTACCTTATAGATATTTCATAGTTTTTACATCATTGAGCCCCAATCTTTTCTTCTAATTGCTTACCTCATAAATATTTCATAATTTTCACATCATTGAATCCCAATCTTTTCTTCTCAAATGTCTTACCTTATAAATATTTCATAGTTTTTACATCATTGAGCCCCAATCTTTTTTTCTCAAATGTGTCTCAAATGAACTTATAAATATTTCATAGTTCTTACATCATTGAGCCCCAATCTTTTCTTTTCAAATGAATTTCCAGAGTAAATATTTCATAGCTTTTACATCATTAAGTCCCAGTCTTTTCTTCTCAAATAAATTTTCAGATTCTTAACACTTCAAAATATAGTTTCCTTTACTTTAAATAGTTAACTATATACTTATTCCCTTATACTACATATCTTAATCTACAAAATTAATTTTCATTACAGAAATATTTCTTTAAATCGACAATAATATTTAAGTAGCTACAAAATATAGTTACCTGGATTAAATTCACTACATAAAATCATATTAATAATTTTTAAAAATATTTAAATAAAGAACATCTAGTAGTTAATCTTTTTCTTCCCTCCCCCAAAATTAAATTTTTAAATATGAATGATACAGGTGGAAAGAAAAACTCTAAATATAAATCATACCTCAGTATTTTAGGCATTTTCATCATTCTGAAAATTTTGCAGTCCTTCTCAAAATTTCTACTTCAACTGGTCTGTACATGAGGAGTTTTCTACACATATAAATCATTAAAGAATTTGTTGGGTAATGAAATTTTGAAATAAGTATAAAACTAAATATTAAACAAACTCAATATTTCACTATCACATCCACAATCCTAACAAACAATTACACACATCACATTACAGTTCACAAAGTTCTAATCAACATCCATTATACTACACATGCAAATTTTAACTACCACACTAAGAATTATAATAATAATTAAAAATTATTCAGTTACAACATAACAATAAAAATGAAAATACAAAAACAGGCAAAAATCCATTTCTATTACAAAAAATTACAAAAATAAAAGTGCAAGTACATCAATTACATTCAGATATCAAAATCCCAAACTCTGTCTTTGTCTCCTTCGTCAGCAGGTGGATTGGGCTGATACTGAGTATATTGGGGGCATTTAGGAAAGGTAACATCAAGCTCACCTCTGTAGTGTCGGGTCTGAGCTTCATAGTAAGCTATCTCAAAATTAGAATTCCTTTAAAGGTACTCGCTATCATAATCATGTCTACGTTCTAAACCTCCAATCCTTTCATTTATTAATTCTATACTCTTTCGCTGCAAGGTCAATTCTTTCATCAAGTCAGTTAGGGTAAGGGAACTAGAAGAAGGAAGGTCATAACTAGTAGAGGGGATATCTCTACTAGTAGAAGGGTAAGGGAACTAGAAGGTGGAAGGTCATAACTTGTAGAGGGGACATCTCTACTAGTAGAAGGCATAGGGGAACTAGAAGGTGGAAGGTCATAACTTGTAGAGGGGACATCTCTACTAGTAGAAGGTAGGGTACGGGAACTAGAAGGTGGAAGATCATAACTTGTAGAGGGAACATCTCTACTAGTAGAAGGTTCTATCTTCTACTCCCAGTTCTCCATTTCTCATGGGATTCATAAGTCTTCAAATTAGCTTTACTAATCTTCTACCCCCAGTTCTCCATTTCTCATGGGATTCATAAGTCTTCAAATTAGCCTTACTAATTTAGAAGGTGGAAGGTCATAACTTATAGAGGGGACATCTCTACTAGTAGAAGGTTCTTGACTTTCATAGTTCTCCATTTCTCATGGGATTCATAAGTCTTCAAATTAACTTTACTAATGGGTTTCATAGAGTTCTCCATTTCTCATGGAATTCATAAGTTTTCAAATTAACTTTACTAATGGGTTTCATAGGGTAAACCCATTCCTCATCTTTTCTCCATTTCTCATGGGATTCATAAGTCTTCAAATTAGCTTTACTAATGGGTTTCATAGGATCTCTCCATTCTTCGTGGGATTCATAAGTCTTCAAATTATCTTTACTAATGGGTTTCATAGGGTAAACCCATTCCTCATCATCTCCAGCTTCTATTCTAGAAAGTTGTTACAGTGCATAAATAAGGTCAGGATGTCCTAGACCTCCACTTGTTTCACTCCTTGCCATGGTCAATATATTCTTAAAAATGATTCTCCCCACATTTAAATTTCTGTTATCAAAAATTCAAAATAACTCTATCTCTTGTTATCTCACTATGGTGATAGGTCGGTAACAGAGTAGAGGAAATAAAATAGTGCCACGCTTTAGATGTGGCTTTTAACATGGAGGTAGAAAAATTTACCAGTTCTCATTGCTTAATCTTCCACGTTTCTTTCGCATCAGTGAGAAAGTTGATCACATCATTCAGTGGACCTTCCATCGTACTGAAGGTTTCGTAGTGGCAGTTATAAGAGTCTGGGACTTTGTAAAAGGATTTAATGCGGGTGACACTAAATTCAACAGAAAATCCTCGCACTTGAACGACTCCATCCTAAGAATAGAACACGTTGGCCTAAAATTCTTTTACAATATTTGCAACAGCCTTATTGGTGGTGTAACAAAAGTTTTCCCACCTCTGTTTGGTAATAACTCGTTCAATTTCTCCTCCCAGACTCTCAAAAACATGATATTGTATACACTTCTTTCCTTCAAACACTGGAGTAAAACTTGATTGAGTCTTTGCATTGACGAAGCGAGACTTATCAAACTCAAGTCGCCTCTTTTGTCGTGAAGCCATTTCAATCTGATCACAATTATAGAAAAATTCTAAAATATATTTCAAATATGCAAATAATGGCTTCTAAGAGTGATTCTAAGAGTTCAAAACTAAATTCCATGAATTTCTTCCCAATCTTTTCTTCGCATGCTCAAATTTTTCGGGTCTCCTCAATGTGGAAGAAATTCATGGTGAAAATCAAATGTTTTTAGTTTGGAGTGAAACTCTTACCAAGAGATGATCAAATTTGGTGTCTAAATGCCTTGAAATCTCCCCCAAATCCAAGATCTCTCAAGTCCTAGGTCAAAAATCACATTTTTTAGAGGAAAGGGATGATGAATAGTGGTAATTGACTGGTCAAAATCGTGGTTAAAGGTGTTTTTTCAAGATCTCACCGTCGGCGGGGTCTTTGGCGCCGTCAGTGCACTCTATTGAAATTATATCCTAAGTCTTGGGAAAAGTCCATCGTCGATGGCGTCGAGGGCGCCGTCTATGGGCTCTATTGATTTGGTTCAATTTTTGGATTTTTGCGATTTTGATCAATTTCAAGCCTCGATGACATCCGTTCAATCATTACAGACATAATTTTAAGTGATTAAATGATGTACTTATCACAAATAAACTTTCACAACACAATACATCACAATTATATACAAATTTTAAATGGTTACAATATACGTTACAGGACATACCTAAGTTTGGTATTTTCTCAACTTTAATACATCAATTCAGCATCGCAATCCAAGCCACAACACTCAAAACATGGAAAACAAACATCTTATGCTCAGTATCAACTATAAAGAAATCTAAAAGCATAATTATAAAGCAAAGCAAATGTAAAGTTCAAATCAAATTACACACATAGAAAAACAGGTAACAGTGTAAATCTACTATTTTTCAGATTCAGTGCTAGATTCTCCTCTGATCACCCATTGATTGCACATGAACGAAGAGGTTATAGAAGGGTTGCTATGGAAATTCTTCAATAGAATCCTTTTCTATCAATTTCATCCTTCTCATCAGCCGTATCAAACTTCCTTCGATATGTCCAGAGTGAGAAAAATTTTCTTTCATCCTCCAGTCTAAATGATCGAAGAAATCAGAGATACTATTATTTGCATTCATAAAAGTTTGTACCTCCTTCTCAAATTTCTTGATTCTGTGCAGGATCACTAGTGTCTTGTCTGGAACTAAAGGTTGAATAGGCAGTGAATTTTGAGACGATTGATCCACTATAATAGACATATCATTTTCATCTTCATAGGCTGGGAATCTCTCAGTTGGGTCCAAAGGCTTCCAAGGTAAAAATACCTTTTCCCAACTCTCATAAGATACTTGGAACTGACTGCGAAGTAAGAAAATTGTGGAAGGGTGTCCAAGCCCATAAGTTGATCCATGAACGATCAGGCCTAAAACAAACTTCAGAATTATAGATCCAATATCGATCGACAGTCGCATTTGGATGCAGTAATTCAGAATAGCACTTTCCTTAGAAATTTTATCGATATTCATCGTCGGTAACAATTTTGCAGAAATGAAGAAGTGTCAGTGTTTAGAAACAGGATTTAGAAGTGTCGCAGAAAAACTAACATACTCGTTTTCTCTCATTTCCCAATCTTCAGTTTCGTCCATTAAATAGTGGTAAATTTCATTCATTTGGTTTCTTGTCGAGACGAAGTTAGAATAATGGCAGACAGGACATAAGTTTTTCTTCATTACTCAAAATCTTAACTAAATTTTCTTACTCATTTCTATAATAAAATTTTACTTCCCTAATATAATTTCATATACATGATTATTTTCTTTTCAAATCAAATTCACTTGCAGCACATTTGAGAACAAATAAAATTCAAGTTTTGAAAATATTTTTCATCCCCCCAAACTTAAATTTTTAACAAGGTTAAACAGTTTAAAAGTAGATATATATAAGCAGAAATGAAAATTTGAAATAACATGCTTACAAGAATTTTTTTATACCCTAATTATACAAGTATAAAATTAAAAACATGAGTAAAATTAAATTTTGATCAATTTTCTAACATTTTCATTTTAATTCAACATGTAGAGATTCAATAGACGTTTAAGTAGTGGGTAAAAATATAAAAACAAACTAAGACACTAACTTCGATTTCTAGTCTCAACATAGAAACAAATACACTAATAAGATAAAAGTAAAATATAAGGTAGAAATTTTCTAAGTTTAAAATTTAAAACTAAAGTTAGCAAGATTCTTAACTTTTCACAAGACATAGAAATAAGTTCAATCCTATCTAACTAAAACACAATAATCAACACACATCAACAATTACTACCTTAGAATTTAAAAGTAAAATACTAACAAAACACAACATCACAATACAATTAAACAAAATAAAGGTCGCACACATCACAAAGTTTAAACAGGTACTCAAATGCAAATGTAGCAAGTCCAAACCACGCAGTCCAACACATATCACAAACATAAAAATAAAATCAGTTCTCTTGCTAATCATCCTCAGAATCACCGCTATTCCAGACATCTGCAGGCTCATATTAGGTTATCTAGGATATGGAGAAAATTGCACTCCTTGGTTACCCCTAATGATGTTTTCCAGAGATGAATAAAATTTCTCTTCATAATCACTTTTTCTTCTATTATACCCATCAATATGACCTGCAAAGCTTTCTGAATTTCGTACCTTATCTATGGTATAGTTGATATTATCCATCATTCTTTGCAATAAATGACATTGAGTTTCCGTAGACTCGCCTCTAGAAGTAAAAGCTTGTGAGGTAGATGGTCTAAATGTAGAAGCAGCAGGTGTTGTCTTTCTATAAATCCTTAAAAATCATCCTCTCCAGCCAAAAACAGAATGCTCTGAATACGAATTCACATTCACACTTGTAATTGGCTTTAGAGGTAATAGTACTTCCTCCCAGCTATCATATCTTACTTCAGCCTGCTCACACAAAGAAAAGATCAAGGAAGCAAATCCCACCCACAGTAGTAACGGCAGTGGCAGAACTGATGATTGTCTGATAGATCAAAGCTCCAATGTTGATGAGCTCGCCTTCCTAATACAATAGTTCAATGTTGCTCACTCTCTCTGGTAACTTCATTGAGATGATTTGTTGGTAATAGATGGGCTGAAATAAAATAGTGTCATGCCTTCGAAGGTTCACTCAACTTTGAGGTGGAAAAATTGACTCTTCTTTCATTTGTAATTTTCCAGAGCCCTCTTCCAACAGTCCAATAGGAAATAATCTCATCTAGCTCCATCTTAGTAGGACTATAGTTTGCATAAAAAACAAAGTATCAGGTGGTAGATGGTAAAACATATTAATTACCTCCGGTGAAAAAGGTTACAATTTTTCTCTAACCATGACTCAATCATCTTCAGTCTCGGAAATGTTAGCATAGAACTCCCTAACTATAGAAATAACCGCCACAACAAAAAAACAGCAGAATCGTTCCCATTGTCGGCGAACGATCAGATCTTTTACGGATCCATCTGGATTTTTGAAATATCACTCATGGATAAGTTTTCGTGATTTTAGAGCATCATTATACATATCTTGAGGTTTTGAAATCACAAACTTGCTCTCATCAAAGTGGCTTTTTTCCTTTGCTCCACTTCATTCTTGGTGCCATTCTATAAATTTCATAAAATTCCATAATAACTTCAAAAATCAAGTCTAATTTACTAAACTCAACTTCTATAAGCATAAACTACACTTTCTATGCAATTTCCATAGATTTTTCCTCATTTTTCACCATGAATAGTGATATTTGGGTTTTTCCAAATGTACTTAAAATACATTATGAAAATCCAAAATTTTTACATAGAAGTGAAGCTCTTACCTTAAGAAATCAAAATCTAGCAAATTTTTCTCAATTCCACCAAGAAATCTCCACAAAATGGCTTGCCCTAGACTTCAAAATCGCAAACTCTAGAGGTTGAAGGTAATGGAGAGAGTAAAAAAGGCAATTTTTGGCGATATTTTTCACTTTTAACCGTTCGCGAACTGGTTTTCACGAACCGGCGCTTAAGCGCGGATAAGTGGCGCTTAAGCGCCTGCCTCTTGGGTTACATCGCGCTTAAGCGCAAGATTGTGGCGCTTAGGTGCCAATGCACTATTTTTGATAATTTTGAACCTAAGTAATATGCACTTTAAGCCTAAGTATACCACTCCTAATTGGTCTCATAACAATTAAATGACTATTTTCCTCTCTCTTAACGCTCTTTTTTCTCAAAATTCTCCAATATAACTCATTTGATTCGAGGCTAAAAAAAACACACATTTTAACACAAAGAGACATATACATTCATTTGTGAACTAGTACAAGTTCATATAACTCTTAATTCTCACTCTAAATAGTCTCGGATTAGAAAATATTTCTAAATATAAACACTAAAAAACTAACATAAACTTAAAAAAATAATATTTAACACTTAACACATTAAACAACAACTCCTAACAAACAAACTTTAACACTGAAATTAATTCCATTCTTCATTTGTTGGGACAAATCATGGTCTTTCATTAGTCTCTCCTTGGGCAATCAGAATATAAAGCTGATAAAACGGACGGTGGTGACGAGCTCTGATACTATCTTCTTCTATCCATTTCTATTTAAGATAAATCTCCTTATTCGCTTCCTCTACATAAATAGTATGGCTAAATTGCATTTTTAATTGCCATCCAATATGTTCTATATGTGCATGAATCTCAATTACCTTTATCTCCAATAAAGCCTTGAAAGTCTCAATTTTGTTGGTCTTTTCTGATATTCTTTCAATGCTAAAGACTAAGAAACTGTTATACATCTCTTGTGCACTTTGAATAATGAATCTCTTCCTCATGGTCTCTTCCTTCTTCTTCAAATACATCTCCCATGAACACATCTTCACAAAATCTCTCTCTCTTAGACTTTAGGGCTGAAAATGATCTAGGGTGAAATTACTTCACAAAACCCATCTATTTATAGGTCTAAATCCCTCTAGTAACTCCTAGACAAGTCCTAAAACTAACTTGGCACATTTTAGTCAATGAATTGATAGTTAAACCTTTTAGAATCAAAATTTTGCACATGGTTTTTAACTCCTGCACTTAAGCGCTGAATATTGACATTCAAGCGCCAGTGCTTAATTTTCCACCAGTCAACTTAATGTACAAATTCTCATTTTAGCACATATAGATCACTAACTAAAGTCTTAAAATCAATACTAACACATAATAGTCTCAAAAATACTACCCAAAATTTTCTTATTCTCACACAAACAACAATCAAAGAAAAATACACTAATAACTATAGGTTGCCTCCCACAAAATGCTTAGTTTAACGTCATTAGCCAGACATAACCAGTGTTTATTCTGGTTGACTCAACATCATTCAATTGTTAAATTTATGTTGATCCCTTACTAAATAAGGTTTCAGTCTATGCCCATTCACTTTAAACACTTTCTTAGTTTTAGGATCTTTAATATCCACAGCATCGTAAGGATAAACTTTTATCACTACAAATGGGCTCATCCACCTGTACTTAAGTTTACATAGAAATAATCTTAACCTTGCATTATATAGCAAAACTAGTTGCGCTAGCTGAAAATTTTTAGTAAGAATCCTTCGATCATGCCACATCTTCATCTTTTCTTTGTAAATCTTAACACTCTCGTAAGATTCATTCTTTATCTCTTCAAGCTCATTTAATTGCAATAATCTTTTCTCACCAGCATCTTTCAAATTATAAATGAACTCATTAATTGCCCAATATGTTTTATGCTCAAGTTCAACAGGTAAGTGACAAACTTTCCTATAAATTAGCCTACATGGGGACATTCCTATAGGAGTTATGTATGCAGTCCTATAAGCCCACAAAGCATTGTCAAATTTGACTGACCATCCATTTTTGTTGGATTCACAAATTTTTCCATAATTCTTTTAATTTCCCAATTGGATAATTCAGCCAAACCACTTGTCTGAGGATGTTAACCAGTAGCAATTCTATGGTTTATAAGATATTTCCTTAATAATTTCTCCATTATGACATTTCTGAAATGACTTCCTGATCCGACTTTTTTTGTTGCGATAGAGTGTGTAAAATTTAATTAAATATAATCAATTAATATTTGGATTCTATGCAAGTATATGTATCGTTATCAAGTAATAATAGATCTTCTATTTAAGGCCCAAGTATCAATCCTATAGGGAAGGTTTAAATTGGAAATGACAAATTTTCTAGGAAATTCACAGAAAGTCAATTGAAATCACTGTCACTAATTTCAATTGTTGAGATGTAATAAAAATTAAATTTATAAACTACTATCAAATCAAACATGCAAAATCTAAAATAGTAAATATTAATTTATTAACTATGTTTATGTAACGTAGATTCTTATGTAAAAAAAAACATCCTTCCCACTGCAATGAGGCTATGGTAAAATGAGATGAGATAAATGTTCATAATATGTATTTTCTCAAATAGAATCAATTTTAATTCTCTACTCTGATACAGTGCATAGAAAATCATTGGCTAATCTCAGTGTTTAGTCTCTAAATCTATGGCTTGGCTAGGAGGATACTGACTCCCACTCCATAGCTCTCACTTCCCTTCACCTGAAGGCTAGCTCTCGCTTCAATTTTTAAATACTAAGACTGATTTAAACATTTTACTCAGTCACCCTAAAGGCTCTCCAATTCTACACCCAATAAAGAATATTTCTCTATTTATTTGCACTTAATTCCATAAACGATGTTCTCCTTTATGAAATCAAATGTGATCATTACTCTATTGTAGAACTCATACTCCATCTCCTTGATCATATGTTTCACAACACATTTTAACAATTCAAATGGTCAGATTGAAAAGTAAATTAAGTTTAGAGTTAAAAAATCATCACAATTTATTTTACAATTTAATATTGGCACATTCATATTATCTTTTCATTTCGTCATATCTCAGAGTAGGGAGAAAGATAGAGGGAAATAATCAGACTTCATGAGAAAGAAATAACAAAAAACAAATTTCATATATATAAAAAATTTCATACAACACTGATAAACAAATAATACTTATGTGAAAACTCTTTCTTAAAGCAAACCCTTTATAGTCTTTCCTTAGAAATGCAGGAAGAAGATATCTCTCACTTTTCTTCTTCTCCAACACTCTTACATAAAGTTTCACACTAAATTTCATCACAAAAACTCTAAAATATGAAAATAAAATCACTAATTGACTCTAATATGGAAGTGGAATGGAATGATGTGAAGCAAAAAATGAAAGTAAAGGAGTGAAAAACGTAGAGGAGCCCATTTACTGATGAGATTTGGCCCCAAATAGAGCCCAAGGTCCATCGAACCTTCTAGAAATGGGGTCTGCACCGCCTTTGGCGCCATCAGCACTGAGTAAAAAATCTCTACATTAATTTGTTATGCGTCGTCGGCGCTGCCCTCGGCGTTGCTGGCGCTGAGCGTTTCTTCAAAAATGTCATTTTGACTCTAAATTTCATCATTTTTGCTTTCTTTTTTTTTAGCCCTAAAAATGAACACCTTGCAAGAAAACATCAAAATACCTTTTATTAAAGTGTAATATCATAAAAAATAGGTATAAAATATGGGTCTAAAAATGCATATATTTTTGGTGTGTCAAAATCCTCCAAACTTACATATTACTTGTCCTCAAGTAACTCCTTTACTACATAAAAAAATATGACTCATTATAAAGATCTAAACTCTTAGACTTCCATATTTTAGTTTTCCAAATATGATAGTATAACTTAAGAAAAATTCAAAACAACTCCAGTTAATACTAAAGGTATAAAGATATTCAATAATTAAGTCTAAGATTTCTGATCCTCTATTTCTTTCAAGAAAAATTGCAATTTGTTATATTAAAGTCACTTAGGAAATTCATATGAAAAAGAACTTCATAAAACTTTATTAATAATTAAGTTAACATACAAATAAAAAGTCTAGAAAATGTGTTTAAGTCTTCTTCCTTAAGTTGATTCAAGTGAAGCCAATTTTTAATTAGGCATCTCCTCAAGCTTCTCCCAATATATGTTTTTTTCTTTTTCTTTTTCTTTTCTTTTCAGGATCATTTTTAGTCCCCTTTTTCTTTTCTTTTTTTTCTTTTCTTCTCTTTTTTTTTATATGTCAGGATTACTATATCTGGATAGCCTTTAATGATTTAGAACTTCACTATCTTCTTCCTAAAGTTAAAAACTTTTTACATTTCTTCACTTAACAAATTTATATTAACTTAAAGATTTCATTTTAATTCTTTTCTTTTTACATGAATCTTTTAAGATTTTTAATACTTCAAAAATACAAATTACTTCTACTAAAAATAGAAAAACCTAGTCTTATTCTCTTTTACCAAATATCATAGCCCCTAGAATTAACCTTTATTATTGAAAATATTTACTTAAATTTACTATATATTTAGAAACATAAATATAGTTATCCAAAGTTAACCTCTAATTTCATATTAAATTTAAAATTTTGAAAATATAATTAAGTGAGGACAAATAAAATTAAGTTCTTTCTCTCTTTCTAAAAATGAATTTTCTTCTTCCCCCCCCCAACATAAAACCTTAAGAGATTTTTGCATGAAGAGCTTTAAAAATGAAGGGTAAAAGAAAGCATTAAATACATAAAAAAATTTATACCAGTTGGAGATTCTGACTTTTGAACATAAAATTTGAAAATACTGCAGGTACTAAAATGAAAACTACAAGGCTAAAAACATTAAATTGCACATAATACATATAAAATTTGTTGAGAAAGAGCTAATAACAAAACATAACAAAGTGCTGAAAATAACAACAGAACTAAACTAAACTCTTAAAATGAAAATAGTTTTCCACATTATAATTTCACAAAACATAACAACAAATTCTAAACAATATCACAACACAATCACACAGTACAAACACAAACAAATAAACAAAATAGATCACTAGTCATCATATTCCTCATCATCGACATCTAACTTCTGCTGCTAATATGGAGTATAAGTAGGGTGAATAGGGAATTGAATTGTATGGTCACCCCTCAAGTATCTCACTAAAGCATCATCATAAGAAGCATCATAATCAAATTTCTGGCAAATCATATCATCAGTGTGAGCACTTCTGCCCTCTATATTCTGCATCCTATGATCCATCCTCAAAACATCTTCCTATTGTGTCATCATCTGATCAAACAACTCCCTGTTGCTGGGGTCATTTGAAGTAGGCTCACTAGGGGTTCTGGAAGTAGAAGGAATATCCTTGGCCTATCTTCCAGATCTCCAATCAACATGGGACTCATAAGTCTTGATGTTAGCAGTCCCAATGGGTCTCTGAGGCTCAATCCTCTCCTCATTAGATCTGAAATCAACTCTTGCCTGCTCACAAAGTGTGTAAATAAGGGCAAGGTGTGCCAATCCACTAGTTGTCTCTCCCATAGCAATAGATTGAATGTTCATATAAATGATAGAGGCTACATTTATATCCAACACTTGTTGAATACAGTAGTTCAGTATGGCTCCATCCTTAGTCACTTTGCTATGATGATTCGTTGGAATCATCCTCTCAGAAATAAAATAGTGTCAGACTTTAGATACTAAATTTAACATAGAAAAGGGAAAGTTAACTTTAACTCCATTTTTTATTTTCCAAGCCCCTTTTTCACTAGTCAGAAAATAAATAACTTCATCTAAAGCCTGATCTGTAACAAAAAAAAAAGATACTGGCATCTATACACATCTTATACAGAATAAAACTCATTTATTTTCTTTGGAGTAAATTCTTCCCTTTTTTTCACAAACAAATACATAATCATCAGAAGCTTCAGGAAGGTTGACATAAAATTCCATTATAATCTCAGCTATCGGATCGGCAGTAAAATAGCAAAAATTTTCCCACTGTCTAGCAATAATCAAACGTTCAACTTCTCCTCCTGGATTTTTAAAACCTCGGTCCTAAATTACTTTCTTACTTTCACAAATGCTATGAAATCAAGCACTGGCGCTAAAGCTAACAAATCTCTGTTCGTCATATTCTACTTTCCTTTTGCTCGATCTAGGTGTCATAGGAAATCTTGAAAATTTTGAAAAATCCAAATAAATTTTAAAATTCCAAAAATCAAAATGTAAAAAATTTTAAACTTCAAATCACTAAATAAGAGTTCATCACCAAAGGATTTTCTCAAAAATTTCTCAAAACATTTCCATATTTTTGGATCCATGCAATGTGAGATTAATCCTTTGTGAAAATTAAAAATTTTTGGTTTAAAGTGTAGCTCTTACCTAGAGAAGACAAAATCCAAAGCCTTTTAGCCTTTAAATCGCCTCAAATCCGCCCAAAATCAAGCCCTAGCCGCCCAAACAGAATGCTGAGGATGACTTAAGCGTAAAAATGGTGGCCACAGTAAAAATTGCAAATTTTTAGGGGTTAAAATCTGATGGCTCTAGCCTAGCCGTCGGCGCTGAAGGCTCGAAAAATTCTATATTTTGATTTTTAAAATTTTTAATTTCCTATCAACTTACTCCAAAATTTTTTAGTATTTTAGACACAAATTTTTATCTAACAATAATTCACAAAACAAAATATTTCACCAACACAAATTTTCACAAACAACAACAAACTAAATGTTATATATGAAAGTACACTTTTTACTAACACAATTTTTAATTACACAATCACACATATTAAACAAACTAATTATAAACCAGCATCGAAATCAAGCCACAACACTAAAAACAATCACAAAACTATACACACAATCAAAGTTCAGAATTCTAAAGCAAAAATCAACAAAAAAAACAAACCAAATTAAGTATATGCAATTACACTAAATATATATAATGTTCTAAAATAGATAGAGAATTTAAATTATTCAATTATTACGCCTTTTCTTCAATGCTTTCTCCTCTTCTGATATCTCTCATAGATTGGTAATGAACATATAAGTTGTAGAAGGATCGATACAAGAATTGATCTATCAAATTGTCTTCGATCCACCCTTTTTCTTTAAACATCTGAACTAATCCTGCTTCAAAAGTTCTAGTGTGATCAAATTTTTCTTTCATTCTCCAATTTAGGTGATCAAGAAGGTATTTAAGATCTCCTACTGCATTCATAATACACTGAAGTTCCCTTTCAATTTTCTTCAATTTCTTTTCCAAAGTAAGCAAACTTCCAACTGTTGGTGTTATTAATGAAGTTGAAGCATGTGAATATTGATTTATGATGGCTTATAATACTTCATTTCCATTTCCACAATAATTCTCATCTATAAGATTCATGGGCTCCCAAGGTAATAAAGTCTTTTCTCAACTTTCATATGGAACTTGGGCTTGACCGCAAATCAAAAAGATGGTAGATGGATGTCGAAGTCCATAAACTGGTCCATTAGTAAGGATACGCATAATAGATTTAAATATAAGAGACTCTATATCAAAGGGTTTTTCTATCTGAATGCAGTAATTTAAAATAGCACATTCTTTGGTAACTTCAGTACTTTTCATAGTAGGGAGTAATTTTGTAGCAATAAAGAAATGCCATTGCTTCAAAATTGGATTAAGTAATGAAGTGGAGAAACTAACATATCCTTCATCTCGTATCTCCCACATATAACTTTCATCCTTCAGAAGGTTATACACGTCTTGCAACAAATCTCGTGTAGGAACAAAATTTGTATAATGACAGATTGGAATATTGTTTATCATATATAATTCATTAATTCTTGCAGGAGTAAATGGTACAGCCTTACCTTGTACGAAGACAACACCTTGAGTAATTCCATGTAAGTTTGAATAAAACCTTTTCACCACAGATATGACAACCGTAGACGTAGTGAAACACAGAACTTCCCAACACTTTTGCAGAATGATTTTATTAATCAGACCAGTAGGGTTGATCACTCCATGATTAACAAATCCTCTTTCCTTGATCAATCTCCTCTTTGTAATAACTTTATCATATAACTGTTGCGCGTCAAAACTAATAAACTTTCTTTTGTTGAAAACTCTATACCTCAAAGTATTTTTGGAATTAGAAGCCATGGAATTCAAAAATAGGAAGTTACTAGGCATCCAAGGATGTTTCTAAGCCTTTTTAAACTCATCCCAGCGGTTATTATGAAGTGAAATCATGTCAAAACCTGCCAAAAGTTGTCTAAAACCATCCAACCGCACTCGGTACAGTCGGTGCTCCCGATTGGCGCTGCCAGCGCTGATGTCCGTTATCTAGGGCGTCCTCGACACCAGTGGCCAAAATTGCAATTTTCATCATTTTTATTGAATTAGATTCCAAATTTTCCTCCAATACAATTATTTGACTCAATTTATAATAAATACAATTGTGTAGGATTATTATCTGCTAATATATAAGACACTTAACAAAGTAAATAGTAATACATAGCAATATAAGTATGGGTTACCTCCCACAAAGAGCTTAGTTTAACGTCGTCAGCCCGACATACCATTTGTTTAGTTGGGTTGACTTAACATTAAAACTTCTTTAAATTGATGTATATGCCCTTCATAATAATATTTCAAACGATGCCCACTAACTTCAAATATCTTTCTAGTGTTAGGATCATTAATAACAACAGTTTCATAATGATAGACTTTAATCACTTTAAATAGTCCTAACCATATGAATTTTTATTTTCCTGGAAATAATCTCAATCTTGTATTATATAGTAGAACTTCTTTTCCATGTTCAAATTTCTTCTTAACAATCTTTCGATCATGCCATATTTTCATTTTCTCTTTATAAATTTTTGCATTATCATATGCTTCAATTGTAGTCTCCTCAAGTTCAATGAGTTGAAAAAACCTTTTCTCACCAGCATCCTTTAAATTAAAATTAAATTCTTTAATAGCCCAAAATGTTTTATGTTCCAATTTTACTGGTAAATGACATGTTTTTCCAAAAATCAATCTATATGGGGACATTCTTATATGAGTTTTATAAGCATTTATGTATGCCCATAATGTAGTATCTAGTCAAGCAGACCAATTCAATTTACAAGGATTTACAACTTTTTCTAAAATGTGTTTAATTTCACGATTTGATATTTCTGCTAGACCACTAGTTTGAGAATGATAAGAAGTAGAGCATTTATGCATTATATCATATTTCTTGATTAATTTTTTGACTTTCTTATTCCTGAAATGAGATCCTCCATCAGTAATGATTACTCTCAGCATTCCATATCTGGTAAAAATATTTTTAATTAAAAATTTAGAAACACTTCAAGCGTCACATCTAGGCACAATAATAGCTTCAATCTACTTAGAAATATAATCAACAACAAGTAATATATATAAATTTCCAAATAAAGGTATAAATGGTCCCATAAAGTCTAATCCCCACACATCAAAAATTTCAACTTCTAATGTGTAATTTAGAGGCATTTCGTCTCTTCTGGAAATTATTCCTACTCGTTGACATCTATCGCATGTTTTAATATATTCATTAACATCTCTAAAAATAGTAGGCCAACAAAATCCAGCTTGCAAAATCTTATATGTAGTTCTATTTATTCTAAAATGTCCTCCAAAATCAGAATCATTGCATCTTTCAATTATCTGTTGAGTTTCTTCATAAGACTCGCATCTTCTAATAATTAAATCTTTACATTGTTTATATAAATATGAGTCATCCCAAAAATAGTCTTTTGAATCTTAGATAAATTTCTTTAATTGTGGATTCTTGATATCAGGTAGTAGAATGTCACCTACAATATAGTTTACTATATCAGCATACTACGGTACATTCATTTCATCAATACTATATAAATGTTCATCAGGAAAATTTTCTAAAATTTAATTTGCAAAATTAGTTAATATTTTTATTTCTATTCTAAACAAATGATCAGTTATTTGATTGTCATTTCCATTTCTATCTACCACGGTAAAATTAAACTCTTGTAGTAGAAGTATCCATCTAATTAATCTTGGTTTAGCATCCTTCTTTTGCATCAAGTATTTAATAGTATAATGATTGAATGCACTATGCATTTAGTTTCAATTAAATAAGATCTAAATTTATCAAAGGCATAAACAATAGCTAATAACTCTCTTTCAGATGCACTACACATTTTATTCCAATTAAATAAGGTCTAAATTTATCAAAGGCATAAAAAATAGCTAATAACTCTCTTTCAATAATAGTATAGTTAGTTTGAGCATTATTTAGAGTTTTTTAGCATAATATATAACTTTAAAAACTTTGTCGTGCCTTTGTCCTAATACAGCCTCAATAGCATAATCACTTTCAAATGGTTTCTCCCAGTCAGGTGGTACTATTATAGGTGCAGTGATTAATTTTTTTCTTTAATAATTCAAACGTTATTATGTATGCCTCTTTAAAATCATATTTTGTATCTCTTTCTAAAATTTGGTATAGGGGTTTAGTTAGTTTTGAAAAAAAATTTATGTAGCGCTTGTAAGAACCAGCATGTCCTAGAAAACTTCTCACCCCTTTAACATTATTAGGAGGTGGTAATTTTTCTATAACTCGATTTTTCAAGATCTACTTCCATGCCTTTTCAGAAATTTTATGCCCAAGAACAATACCTACTACAACCATAAATTGACATTTTTTCACATATCTCCAGAACTTTTTCTAAATTATTAAAACATAACATAAATGAAGTCTCAAATACAAAAAAATCATCCATAATTACTTTCATTCCATGCTTTATAAAATTGCTAAAAATTGACATCATGCTTATTTGAATTGTTGCAGGTGCATTGCATAGTCCAAAAGGCATTCTACGAAAAGCAAATGTTCCATATAGGCTTGTGTTGTTTTCTCTTGATCCTCTAGAGCAATTGGAATTTGGTGATATTCTGTATATTCATCTAAAAAGTAATAGTATTTGTTCCCAGCCAAATTATCCAACATTTGATCTAGAAAGGGCAAAGGAAAGTGATCTTTTCTGGTGGTCATATTTAGTTTCTAATAGTCAATACAAATTTGCCAGTTACCTTTCTTATTGGTATTAATTAATTTTTCTCGTTTTCTTCAACAGTTACTCCTCCTTTCTTCGGAAGACAGTGAATTGGGCTTACCCAAGCACTATCTGAAATAGGATATATAATTCCAGCATCTAAACACTTTAAAATCTCTTTTTTAACAAATTCTTTCATTATTGTGTATAATATTCTTTGAGGATCTGCTTTAGGTTCATACTGTTCATCTAATAAAATTCTGTGCCTACAAATTGAAGGATTAATTCCTTTAATATTTGCTAAAGTCCATCCAAAAGCCTTTTTATACTTTTTTAAAATCTCTATCAACTTTTCTTCCTGAATTTCAATTAACTCAGAAGATATAATAACAGGCAATGTAGATGAATCTCCTAAGAATACATATTTTAAATGGCCAGGTAATATCTTCAATTTATGTTCAGGTGGTTTCATACTTGAAGGAATAAGATTTTTACTATCATTTTCCAGTAAGTCTAATGCTTCAAATTTGCTCTGAATATAATCTAAATCTTCTTCTTTTACTTCATTTTTAATATAAAAAAGTTCCCCTTGCTTTAATTTATCTTTGAATTCATTCTTAAACTGCTCATTACTTAGATAATCAGCTACTTCCATCCTGAAACATTCATTATCTTTTTCTATTGCAGGATATCTCATAGCTTTTGCTATATTAAATTTCACTTCTTGGTCATTAATTCTCCTTTTTGCACATCTATTACAGCTCTCCCGGTTGCGAGAAATGGTCTCCCTAAAATAATGGGAATCTCTTTATCTTCCTCCATATCCAATACTATAAAGTCTACAAGAAAAAAAAATTTATCCACTTTTACTAGTACATCTTCTATAACTGCTTTTGGATAAGTTATTGATTGATCAGCGAACTAAAGAGTTACAGTGGTAGGGGAAACTTCTCCGAAATCTAAATGTTTAAAATTTGATAAAGGCATAGGATTGACACTTTCTCCTAAATCACATAAAGCTTTTATGTAAAAATTTTCTCCAATTGCACAAGATATAGTAAATCTACCAGGATCTTTTAATTTTTCAGGAAGCTTTTTCTGAATAATAGCATTACACTCTTCACTAAGTGCAAGGGTCTCATGATCTATAAACTTTCTTTTCTTGTTTAATACATCCTTCATAAATTTAACATAACTTGGCATTTGCTCCAAAGCTTCAATAAAAGGAATATTTATCGTTAACTTCTTAAGGATTTTTAAAAATTTTGTAAATTTTTTATCTTTATTCTTCTGTTTCAGTCTTTGAGGAAACAGAGGTAATGATTTTTCTACAGGGCTTTGTGTTTGTTCATTTCCCTGTTAATCAATTTCCATTTCTTCCTTTTCTTCATCAACTTCTGTTTATCTTTAGATCCTTGTTTCAACTTCTTTTCCACTTCGTAATTGAATAACTTTAATTTGTTCTTTATTTTGATCTTTTAGATTAACTTCCATAGTACTTGGAAGAATTCCAGAAGGTCTATTACTAAGTGCAATAGCAATATGTCCTAATTGATTTTCAATATTTCTAATAGCAGCCCCTTGATTCTGTATTTGATTTCCCATATTCAACATTACTTCTTCCATCGTCAACTTCTTTTCCTTAACTTATGGGTTAGGGTTGGAATTAAATCCCGGAGGATAATAAGGTCAAAAATTAGGATTTCCTTGATTGTTCAAATTTTCGGATGGATTCACCAAATTATTATAATTATTCTAACTAAAATTAGGGTGATTTTTCCAACCAGGGTTAAAATAGTTAGAATAGGGATTATTATTTCGATTATTTATAGCATTTAAATTTTCATAAGATGATTGAGTATCAAAAATCTGTCCTAGTGAATTCTCCTCTAATACTGGGGATACTTGGAATACCTCATTTCCATTTGATCAATCTTTTTAGAAATAGCAGCAATTTGAGATGCCAAAATAGACATTGCATCAGAATCATGAATACTAGCTACTCTCTTAGGATTTACCCTTTCAGAGGGCCATTGAAATTATTAGTAGTCATTTCTTCAATTCAAGAATATCTTCATTAAAAGGTTTTGAAATTAATGATCCACCCGCAACAGCATCAATAATAGATCTTAGTGATCCTACTAATCCATTGTAAAAGGTTTGAATTATTAACATTTTGACATTAGTGAACCACCCGCAGCAGCATCTATAACAGATCTCAGTGATCCTACCAATCCATTGTAAAATGTTTGAATTATTAACCAATCTGGTAAAGCATGATGTGCACATTTCCTAAGAAGATCTTTAAATCTTTCTCAGGCTTCATATATCAATTTCCCTTAAAACTGACAAAAATATGTAATATCATTTTTAAGCTTAGCGGTTTTCGAGGGTGGAAAATATTTTCTCCCCAAGTTCTAATAGATCCAGGTGCTAACGAATTTAACCAAACCTTGGCTTTATCCTTTAATGGAAAAGAAAGATTTTAAGTCTAATAGCATCATTAGACACTCCATCATATTTAAATGTAGCACAAATTTCAAGAAAACTAACAAGATGTAAGTTAGGACCTTCAGTAGGTGATCCTCCAAACTAATTATTTTGTACCATTTGGATAATAACAGGTTAAGCTCAACTTAATTAGCAGCAACATCAGGATTTTGAATAGTCAAGTGAAGTTCATCTGCTGTCGGATTCGCATAATCATTTTAAGGTCTTTGTCAATTTTCATTTATTGGATTATCTAAGTTATTCTCCATTTCTTGTAAATTTTTAATTTCTCTTTGTTGTTTTCAAATTTTTCTAATAGTATGTTCTAATTATGAATCGTAAGGTACTAAACATTCAGGTCCAATATTTTGCATAAACAAATAAAGCAAGCAAAGTAAAGAACTCTAATAAAAATATTTCTTTTTGTATTTTTTATTTTTAATTTTTTTTAACAATAATAATTTTTATGGTATATATATTATCTCTAAATTTCCTAATTTATCAAAACTATTTAATTCAACCATTACCTTCCTCATGCAACTGCGCGAAAAACTTGATCCGACTTTTTTTTTTGCGATAAATTGTGTAAAATTTAATTAAATATAATCAATTAATATTTGGATTTTACACAAGTATATGTATCATTATCAAGTAATAATGTACTTTCTATTTAAGCCCCAAGTTCCGATCCTACGGGGAAGGTTTAAATTGAAAATGATAAATTTGCTAGGAAATTCACAGAAAGTCAATTGAAATCACTGTCATCAATTGTTGAGATTTAATTAAAATTAAATTTCTAAACTATTATCAAATCAAATATGCAAAATCTAAAATAGTAAATACTGATCTATTAATTATGTTTATGTAACGTAGATTCTTATGTAAAAAAAAGCATCCTTCCCACTCCTATAAGGCTATGGTAAAATGAGATGAGATAAATAATTATAATATGTATTGTGCCAAATAGGATCAATTTTAATTAAGTACATAGTAATTTGTGGCTAGGCTAGGAGGATACCGACTCCCACTTCCCTTCACTCTGATACAGTGCATAGAAATTCATTGGCTAATCTCAGTGTTTAGTCCCTAAATCTATGGTTAGGCTAGGAGGATACCGACTCCCACTTCCCTTCACTTGAAGGCTAGCTCTCGCTTCAGTTTTTAAATACTAAGACTGAATTGAAGATTTTAGTCTGTTACCCTAAAGGTTCTCCAAATATACACTCAACAAAGAATATTTCCCTATTTATTTGCACTTAATTCCATAAATGATGTTCTCCTTTATGGAATCAAATGCGATCTTTACTCTATTGTAGAACTCATACTCCATTTCCCGGATCATATGTTTCACAATACATTTTAACAATTCAATTGGTCAGATCGAAAAGTAAATTAAGTTCGGATTTAAAAAGTCATCACAATTTATTTTACAATTTAATATTGGCACATTCATATTATCTCTTCATTTCACCATAACTCAGAGTAGGGATAAAGATAGAGGGAACTACTAAGACTTCATGAGAAAGAAATAACAAAACACAAATTTCATATATAAAAGAAAGTTCACGCAACACTGATAAACAAACAAAAATTATCTGAAAACTCTTTCTCAAAGCAAATCCTTTAAAGCCTTTCCTTAGAAATGCAGGAAGAAGATATCTCTCACTTTTCTCTTTCTCCAACATTCTTATAGAAATTTCACACTAAATCTCACTACAAAAACTCTAAACTATGAAAAAAAAATCACTAATTGACTCCAATATGGAAGTGGAATGGAATGATGTGGTGCGAAAAATGAAAGTAGAGGAGTGAAAAACATAGAGGAGCCCATTTTCTGATAAAATTTGGCCATAAATAGAGCCCAAGGTCAGTTCTCCAAGAGGTGACTCCAAAAACTCTTCAAAAAGTCATCCAAATACATTGAAACTTCTAGAAATGGGGTCTGCATCGCCTTTGGCACCGTTGACGCTGGTCCGGCGCCGTCGACGCTGAGTAAAAAATCTCTGCGTTAATTTGTTCTGCGTCGTCGGCGCTGCCAGTGCTGAGCATTTCTTCAAAAATGTCATTTTGACTCCAAATTTCATCCTATTTTCTTTTTTTTCTTTAAGTCCTAAAAATCAACAACCTGTAAGAAAACATCAAAATACCTTACATTAAAGTGCAATATCATCAAAATTAGGTATAAAATATGGGTATAAAAATGCATATAATTTTTGTGTATCACTTCCTCCATTAGTTATAATAACTCTCAGCATCCCAAGTCTATAAAATATGTTCATTTTCAAAAATTTTGCAACACTTTGCGCATCACATTGAGGTAAAGCAATGATACATAGTTCACTGCTAACAGTATATTTAAATTTTTGAAAGATGGTATGAATGGTCCCATGAAATCTAATCCCTAAACATCAAATATTTTAACTTCTAGCAATTAATTTAGGGGCATCTCATTTCTTCTAGAAATATTGCCTACTCATTGACATCTATCATAAATTTTAATATAATCATTAACATCTCTAAAGATAGTAGACCAATAAAATCCAGATTGTAAAATTTTGTATGTTGTTTTATCAACACCAAAATGTCCCCCAAAATTATGAATTATGACATTTTTGGATAATTTCATAAGTTTCTTCTAATGTTACACATCTTCAAATAATTTATTTTTAGATAATTTCATAAATCTCTTCTAAAGGTACACATTTTTGAATAATAAGATCGTTTCCTTGTTTATATAAAAATGGGTCAACCCAAAAATAAGTCTTAGCTTTAGAAATAAATTTCCTCTTCTGTTAGTATGTCATTTTATAGGATATAATATCACTAACAAGAAAGTTCACAATGTCGGCATACCATGGAACACGCCACTCATCAATATTGAACAATTTTTCATCTGGAAAATGTTCATTAATTTCTTTTTCAAAATAGAGTGGTTTTTCTAACTCATGCCTGGATAAATGATCAACAATTTGATTTTCAGTTCCTTTCTTATCTATTATTTCAAAGTCAAACTCTTGTAAAAGAAGAATCTATTTTATAAGTCTAGGTTTAGCATCCTTCTTTTTCATTAAGTACTTAATAGAAGAATGATCTGTATGCACTACGCAATGAGTCCCAATTAAATATGATATAAATTTATCAAAGGCATATACTATTGCTAATAACTCTTTTTCAGTTGTTGTATAATTAATTTGAGTTTCATTAAGATTTTTACTAGCATATTAAATTACTTCAAAAATTTTATCATATCTTTGTCCTAAAACAACTCCAATAGCATAATCACTAGAATCATACATCAATTTAAATGATTTTCCCTAATTTGGTGAAATTATAATTGGTGCAGTGACTAGTTTTCTTTTAATAACTTAGAAGCTTTTAGGCACTCTTCATCAAAATTGGAAATTGCATCTTTCTCCAGTAAATGGCATAAAGGCTTAACAGTTTTTGAAAAGTCTTAAATATATCGCATGTAGAATCTAGCATGTCCTAAAAAACTCCTAATTTTTCTTAAATTTGTTGAATAAGGTAAATTAGCGATCACTTGAATTTTAACATGAAGTACTTCCATACCATTTTTTGATATTTTATCTCCTAATACAATTCTTCCTGCTACTATAAATTGACATTTTTCTCAATTAAGGACTAAATTTGTTTCTTTACAGTGCTTAAGGACTTTTGATAAACATTCTAAACATGAGTCAAATGTAGTTCCAAACACTGAAAGAACATCCATAAATACTTTGATTCCTTTTTCAATTAAATCACAAAAAATTGCCATCATACATCTTTGAAATGTAGTAGGGGCATTACATAAACCAAAGGGCATTCTTCTAAAAGCAAATGTATCGTACAGAAAGGTAAAAGTTGTTTTCTCTTGATCCTCAGGGGTTATTCGAATTTGGTGATAACAGGTATATCCATACAAAATACAAAAATATTTATGCCTATATAGTCTATTCAGTATTTGATCGAGAAAGGGTAGTGGAAAATGATCTTTCATAGTGATAAGATTTAATTTTCTATAATAAATGCATATTCGCCACCTTGTGACTTGTTTAGTAGTTATTAATTCATTATGTTCATTCACAGTCACAGTTACTCTTTCTTTCTTAGGAACACAATGAATTGGACTAACCCATGCACTATATGAAATAGGGTAGATAATTCCAGCATCTAACCACTTAAAAATTTCTTTCTTAACAACTTCTTTCATTACAGGATTCAATCTCCTTTGAGGATCAACTTTGGGTTTGCAGTTCTCTTTCATATGAATTATATGCATACAAATTGAAATATTGATTCCTTTAATATCAGCAATTGTCCATCTAAAGGCTTTCTTAAAATTTTTCAGAATTTTCATCAATCTTTCTTCTTCTTCCATCATTAATTTTAAGGAAATTATAACTGGTAAAGTAAAGGAATCTCCTGAAAATGCATATTTTAAATGATCAGTAAGTAACTTCAACTCAAGTTCTAGAGGTTTTTCTATTGATGGACAACATGATTTATTTTTTTCTATCGTGTTTAAAATTTCAAAACTTTCTCAAACATAGTTTGAATTTTCCTTAAAAAGATCTTCACATTGATCTAATTCCTCTTCTTGCTCGTGTCTTAAATATTTTACTTCAAATTTTTCTTCATAATTAGTTTTGAAATGGCATTCACTCAAATATATTATAACATCCATGCTATAGTATTCATCATCTTTACCTTTGGCAGGTTATTTCATTAATTTTGAAATGTTAGAAGTAACAGTTTTATCATTGAGGTGCATTGTAAATTTCATTTTTCTGCACATCTATCATTACTCTTTCTGTAACTAGGAAAGGGCTCCCCAAAATGATAGGTATCTCTTTATCTTCCTCCATATCCAACACAAAGAAATTGACAGGAAGGATAAATTGATCCACTTTCACTATGACATCTTCTATAACTCTTTTAGGGTAAGTTATTGAGCGATCTGCTAACTGCAAAATTACAGTAGTAAGGGTTATTTCTCCTAATCCCAATCTTTTGAATATTGATAATGGCATAAGGTTAATGCTTGCACCTAAATCACATAAATCTTTCCCATTAAATTTATCTCCTATCGCACATGAAATTGTAAAGCTACCAGGATCTTTAAGCTCAGGAAGCTTCTTCTAAATAATTGCACTGCAGTACTCACTAAGTGCAATAGTCTCATTATCTTCAAACTTCCTTTTCCTGTTGAGAATATCCTTCATAAGCTTTACATAGCTTGGCATTTGTTCTAAGGCTTCAGCAAATGAAGTATTAATTGCTAGCTTCTAAAAAATTTTTATGAATTTTTAAAATTGCTTATCCAACTTCTGTTTTCGAAGTATTTGAGGAAATGGTTGTGGTGATTTTTCTAATTTAACTTTAAATGGAGAAATAGGTCTTTTAGAATCTTTTGGAGCGTCCTCTTTTGATTCTTCAATTTCTTCTTTCTCTACTTCAGTTTCTTTTTGAACCCTACCTTCCAACTCTCTTCAGCTTCTAAGTTGAACGGCTTTTACTTTCTCTTTATTCTGGTCTTTTGGATTTATTTCAATATTACTAGGAAGTGTTCCTTGGGATTTATTACTTAATGAATTTCTGATTTGTCCAAGTTAATTCTCAATATTTCTAATTGTAGTTCCTTGACTTTGTAACTGATTTCTCATTTGTAACACCACTTCTTCTATAGACAACTTCTTCTAATATTTCTAATTGTAGCTCCTTGACTTTATAACTGATTTCCCATTTGTAACACCACTTCTTCTATAGACAACTTCTTCTCCTTAAACTATGTATTACTTTTGAAACCTGTAGGATAAGTACATCTATAAATTTTATTCCCTTGATTGTTCTAGTTTCCCAATGGGTTTCCTTGATTGTTCCCCCATTGTTTATTTTTACAACCCGTAGTATTATTCAAATTAAATTTGGGATGGTTCTTCCATCCTGGGATATAATAATTTGAATATGGGTTATTTTGCTTGTTATTTATGCATTCAAAGTTTTTAATGATGCTTGAGAATCTACCATTTGGCCTAATGAATTCTCTTCAATCATTGAGATAGGTTGAGAAAAATACATTACTAAATTGGTCTAACTTTCTTGAAATTGCAGCAACTTGATTTGCTAACATAGTAAATGCATCAGGTTCATGAATATTGACTACTTTCATAAAATTCACCCACTCAGAAGGCCATTGAAAATTATTTGTAGTCATTTCTGCAATAAAGAAAAAGCGTCATGAAATTGTTTTGACATCAATGAACCACCATCAGCGGCATCGATAAAAGACCTAAAAGGCCCAGCTAATCCATTATAAAAAGTTTAAACTATTAACCAATCTAGTATAGCATGGTGTGGACACTTTCTTAAGAGTTCTTTAAATCTTTCTCATGCTTTATAAATAGATTCTCCTTCAAGCTGAATAAAAGATGTAATATTATTTCTAAGCTTCGCAGTTTTTAATGTTGGGAAATATTTAGCAAGGAATTTTTGTGCTAAATCACCCCAAGTTCTGATAGATCCAGGTGCTAACAAATTCAACCACATCTTAGCTTTATCCCTCAGTGAGAAAGGAAATAACTTAAGTTTTATGGCATCATCTGATACACCATCGTATTTAAATGTAGCGCACAATTCTAGAAAATTGGCACATGGCATCATCTGATACACCATCGTATTTAAATGTAGCGCACAATTCTAGAAAATTGGCAAGTCATCATCTGATACACCATCATATTTAAATGTAGCACACAATTCTAGAAAATTGACAAGATGTTATCATCTGATACACCATCATATTTAAATGTAGCACACAATTCTAGAAAATTGGCAAGATGTAGATCTTTAATTAATGCCCCCCAAACTGATTATTTTATACCATTTGGATAATAGCAGGTTTAAGCTCAAATGAATTAGCCACTTAAACTAATTATTTGATATCATTTGGATAATAACAGGTTTAAGTTCAAATGAATTAGCCACTACAGTAGAGGTTTTTGAATACTACAATGAAGTTCATCATAGGGTTGGCATAATCTTATAAAGGTCTATATTCATGATAAATTTCAGCATTATGATCATTTTAGTTTGTCATTTCTATAATTTTTTTAAGATTTTTCAAAATTTTTAATTTTTTTGCTTTTTCTAATTTTTTTAACAGTTCTTTGTAATTCAGAATCGTAGGGCAGTAGTCCTTCAGAACCTGAACTATAATACAATAATATAAAATAAAATACTTTAATAAGATATTCCCACAATAACTTTTAAAGTTTTAATAAGACTTTTTAAAAATAAAAATTTTGCTTTCAATAAATTTTTGAAATCTTCCCCGACAACGGTGCTAAAAACTTAATCCTGACTGTTTATATGCAACAATATAACAATGTCTTTGATGATATTTTTCTTTTATTTTTCCTTACTTTGCAAGAGAACCAAAAACTTGATCCTGGAGAAAATAAGAATTTAGCTTTTTAGTTAATATATATATTGGGATACTATGCAAGTATACATATTGTTATTAAGTAATATATGACTTTTTTATTAAGACCTGAATATCAAACCCATAGAGAAAATAAGCAATATGCATTATTTATCAACAAACCTTCTATTTTAAAAAGACAATTACTTAAACTATAGATATTTTCACAGTAGGTAAAATTCAATTATTTTTGGTATTTTTGATATTTTGACAAAACAATAAAACTTCTAAGGAAAACTTGGGTTTATGTAAAAGAAAAGTACTTGATATAAAAATATCTTTCTCCTTATCACGAGTCAGTAATAAGTATAGAAATTATGTTGTGGAAGTATGCAAATTGTGTTGTGCTAAATATGAGCAATAATATTCTTTACCCTTACTAGAGNTTATAGATATTTTCATAGAAGGTAAAATTCAATTCTTTTTGGTATTTTTAAGATTTTGACAAAATAATAAAACTTCTAATGATAACTTGAGTTTATGTAAAAGAAAAACACTTGATATGAAAAATTTCTTTCTCTTTGTCATGAGTTAGTAATAAGTATAGGAATTCTGTTGTGGAAGTATGCAAATTGTGTTGTGCCAATTAGGAGCAATAATATACCTTACCCTTACTAGAGATGCTATAAAGAACATTAGATAATTTAGTGTTTGAATAGTTTTGAAGACCGGCTAGGTAGGAAATATACTAGCTCTCACTCTAGAGTTCCCTCGATTCCCTCCACCTGGGGGTTAACATCTCATATCAAAACCTAAAACAATAAACCAAGTTGGGGCTTTAACCTGTCACTTTAAAGTCCTCTAACTCTACACCCTTCAAAGATTATTTCCCTAGCACTCAATCATATGAACTACATTCTCATTCATACAATCTCGTGTGATTCTTTCCAATTGTTGACTGAGACAATACCAGCCACTAAATCATATGAATTACATTCTCATTCATACAACCTCATGTGATTCTTTCTAATTGTTTACTGTCAATCATATGAACTACATTCTCATTCATACAACCTCATGTGATTCTTTCCAATTTTTAATTGAGCAATAAACTAAGTTGGGGGCTTTAACTTGTCACTTTAAAGTCCTCTAACTCTACACCCTTCAATGAATATTTTCCTATTTATTTGCACTAAATTATATGAACTACATTCTCATTCATACAACCTCATGGGATTCTTTCCAATTGTTGACTGACATAAGAATTACATTTTCATTCATACAACCTCATGTGATTCTTTCCAATTATTGACTGAGACAATACGCTTCATACAACCTCATGTGATTCTTTCCAATTGTTAAGTAAGACTATATCAACCAAGTTTTTACATGTTCTTACAACAAATTTTAACATTTGGATAGGCCAAATTATGAAGTAAATGAAGTGCACGGATTTAAATCATCACAACTTATTCTAACATTAAAGATCAATACTCTCGACAACTTCCATCCAACACTTTTAATTACTTATCATTTTAAGGAGAAAGATAACGAAAACTACTCAGAATCTATGGAGAAAACAAAAACACACTTTAGTTTAAAAGTAGAAATCATTGTCAAACCAACAAGAAGTCTTGATTTAAACCAAAAGTAGTTTAAAAATAAAAGATAAAAACTTATCTCAAATTCTCCACCAAACTCTTGAAGTTATTTTGAATCTCTTCTCTTTTACAACACTCTTACTCTCTAAATAAAACTAAAAACAAGAAGGATAAAGTAAATTTGTGATGCCTGAAAACCTCTCCAAAACTATCTCTAAGTCTTCTCAGAACTCCCCCTTTCCAGGACTTTCAAGCACACTTTAAAATGTCTCAACTTCCTTCTTTTATAAATCACTAAGAGGTGCCTTGATAACTCTTCAAAATGTGTCCCAATTCGATGTATCCTCCAAAGGATGCCTCCTTTCATAAGTCTTCTAACCATATCTTTGTTTCTAGTAGACATAACCACCCTCTTTAGCTAATTAGTGCCTCAAATGTCCATTTAAAATTCGATAAAATGAAATAAACAGTTACATAGCTGCCTCTGATGCTTAAGTGTGGGGCCTCTGGCGCTTAGGCGCGGCCTTCTCTATTTCACCGGCGCTTCAGCGCCAGATCTGACGCTTAAGCGCCAAAATAATTTTGCACCATTTTCACATTTTTGCTCCAAATTTAATTTTTTTTCACTCCTTTTAGCATTTTTACCTTTTTACTTGTACCTGAAAGAAAAACACACAAATATCTTCCATTAAAGTGCAATATCTCAATAAAATAGGTATAAAAATGTATCTAAAAACACTATATATTTTAGGTGTATCAGTTGCTTCAAATACCCATTCAAAATTAGGCCAAATTCAAAGGATCTTATAGAAGGGAAGTTACTAGCGTTATACCGCTCTATGCACGCATCTGTGGTGATATAGTACTAGGGGGAGGCGCTATGGCATCTTACAAACTGCACCATTTTTTATTATTTTTCATTCATTTTCTCCAAATTTTCATTCCATGTGCCTGAAACCAAAAACATACAAAATACATTCATTTAAAGTGTAATATCACTAAAATATGAATAAAATGATCATAAAATATGCACTAAAAATAGATATATTTAAGGTAGATCAATAATCCAAATCTTTGTAAATTATGTTGTGTCAAATAAGAGTATATTTATTCTTTATCCTCTTTACAAGTGACAATGAATATTCGCTAATCTAGAGTTTAATTCCTAAATCAATGGTTAAGCTCAGAAGTTACAAGCTCTCACTCTAGAGTTACCACGTTCCCCTCACTTGAGGGCTAGCATCTTGCTTTAGTTTCCAAACATCTGAACCAAATTGAGGATTTTAGTCTTTCACCCTAAAATCTCCAATTCTACGCCTAATAAAACATATTTCCATATTTATTTACATTTGAGCCCATGAACTACATTCTCATTCATAAGATCAAATGTGATTTTGAAAAGTATAGCCCTCTCGAATCATATGTTTGATAACAAATTTTAACAAATCAATTGGCTAGATTGATAAGTAAAGATTAAATTTTGAATCATCACAATTATAAAATTAAAATGGATTTAAATAATTTTGATTCTTCACATGACTATATCTCATTCTAGGGAGAAAGACAAAATAAACTACTCAGATTTCATGAGCAAGATACAATAAAAAATGAATTTATATATAAAAACAAGTTTACACAATAAGGAAAAATAAAATACAACAACTTATTTCAACCTCCTCCCCAAGAAAATCCCTTAAATTACCTTTGAAACAGTTTCTCTGCTTACAATATTTACTCAATTCTCTCTTAAAAATGTAATGAAGAAGATGTCTCCTATTTTACCTCTCCTCTTACAACTCTCGGAGAAACTTCTCTCTAATCCTCTCTAACACTCTCACACCACTTAATTCCTACTGATACACACTAATGAACACACCTTTTTTGTCATAAAATTACTCTTAAATAATGTAGGGTCGAATTCCCAAGAGTTTTCTTCGGTACCCCTTCATAATTCGTCCAAATTTAATGTATTTGGAAAATAACCGTCTCTGGCACCTAAGATTCTAAATCTGGTGCTTAGGCGCCTCCTTCTCTGTATTCTGGCGCTTAGGAGCCATTCAAAGTTTTCAAAAGGTGGTTTTTTGACTCCAAATTTTGTTCTTTTTGTTTCCTTTCAGCTTCAAATTCCTAACTTAGAGAACCTGTAACAAAAACATGAAAATTACCTTTATTTAAAGTGAAATATCGCTAAAACTAAGCATTAAATGTATATATAAAAGTTGAATATTTTTAGACATGTCAATCATCACGGTGCTATTGGCGCGGTGATTTAAGGAAATTGCATCTGCTCAACAGAGTTACCCAAATGGCTTTATTGCGATGTTATTTCTTTGTTATAATGTTTTTAATGCAATTTTATTGTGACTTTAGGCGATGTTATTTGCATGGTCTTGCAATAAATGTGGTGTTATCTGAACTTATATAATTTCACGTATTATTGGGTTAATCATTGCATCATTATTAATGCAGAAGTATTTACGATGATATTGGCATGATTACTTGAGGGAATTATGGCGACTCAATTGAGTTACCCAAATTGTTATTTTCATGTCATTGCGATTTTAATCCAGTTTTATTGTGGCTTTAGGTGGTGTTATTTGTGTGGTCATGTGACACCTGTGGTGTTATTTGGAATTTTTTTTTAATTTTGCATATTATTGGGGCAATCAATACAATGTTATTGTGTTATTTTTTGAGAGAATTGTGGCGGCTCGACTGAGTTACCCAAATGGTGTTATTTGGGAGTTATTTTCGTATTATTGTGGTTTTATTGTGATATCACCTCATTAAAATCACGATATCACCTCATTAACACTACAGTATCACCTGAATAACACCGTAGTATAACCTCAATAACACTGTGTTATCCACAGTTACACCGCGGTATCCACCTTGATAGCACTACGATATTCCCTTAGTAAGGTTGTGTCATCACCTCAATAACACCGTGGTATCGACCTGAGTAACACCATAGAAAAAAATCCAATAACTCGACAAAAAGCTCAAATAACACCGCGAAAAACATCGATAACATCTTGGAAAACCCCAATAACTCCGCGGAACACGTCAACAACACCGCAGTAACATGCCAATCTTGTTGTCTTAGGGAGTTGTTGTGGTGTTATTGGCATGGTTTTACATTGTGGTTGATGGCATCATTTTTCGGTGTTATTGCGGTGTTATAGGGGGCATCTTGTTTTGTTATTGGAGCAAACTCATGGTGTTATTAGTGTATTTGTCTGAAACATTGTTATTCTCTTTGTTTTGTGGTGTTATTGAGGTATTATTTGGGTGTTATTCGCATGACTTTGAGGTGGTGTTGAAGGTATAATTTCACGGAGGTAATGCGGGGTTATTGGGGTCATTTTTGTAGTGTTGTTGCAGTAGTTTTGTGGTGTTATTGGGAGCTTTAATTGTTTCATTGTTATTAGCTTGGTTTTGTGTTATTATTGGGGAATTGCCATGGTGTTATTGGGAGCTAAAGTTGTTATATTACAATAGTTGTTAATCTAGTCATGAATGCAAACATATCACAGTAGAACATTTTACAATAAAACATACTTAGGAGCTATACAAAAACATCAAGTTCAATAATAAACCAAATTAACATCAAAACTCATATTAACTGAGCATAAGGCCATTTTCAATTGTATAGATGACTACATACATGCTTGAAGATTAATTAACCGAAAAATGAATTTATATTTTAAATTACAATAGAGAACATAAATTAAGAGTAGATCAAGCTTGAAGCACTCTAACTAGATGAACTAATTAATTATACACTTAGAACTCATTAATGGAATCCATCAAGAGGCTCGTATATGTTTCTGTGGGTTACGGTGTTAAGTACTCCTACCATTTTGGAGTAAGTACAACTGAATGATTAGGAACATATTTTAATTAAAAAAGTAGTCTAATGGTACATGGATGAGACAATCCAATATTGCAAAGAAATTTGCCTCACATGAGATAACTGGCTCTTGGCTTAATGAAGTTTTTTTTTTCATTTCTTGTATACCATGATTCAAGTTACAGAAAAGTAATGTTACATAGAGTAAAACTATTTTTGAATGAAGAAATATATACTTTTTAGTCTCTTATTTTTTTTTCCAATACCCTTTTAACCTAGAATTAGATATTCCATATGGTTGCATCTTCATTAGGTCATTTAAATTGCATTGACTTTTTGCTATTTTTTTCTTTTTTGGTTTTTTCTTTGATTGAGGTTTTTTCCTACTTAATAGGTCTTCAACATCCACTTATAATTTTTCAATGATTCCCACATACATTTCTCAACAAGTTCATTTCCTTGTGCTTTATTATTAATTTGATATGTAAACTTTTGAACGTGTGAGCGAAATTGAAGGCCACTTGAAGAGCAATTCAACATTTGGGAGTCCTTGAGATGTTTATATTCATAAGTGTTATAGATGTCCCCTTTTTATTGAACAGACCATCACAATAAGAAATTTTATCAGGAATATTTATTATTATATTTTTTAAGTTGAGAACTCATAGAGAGTGAGTACATAATAACCCATTCATTTCAATTTTTTTACAGCTGCACGTGATCTCAGAATTAATGTTGTCAATTTTAATAATTCAGGGTTTCTTTGTCTCATGATTATCTAACTTTTTTATGTAAAATTATAAATCACAGCATACAGACCATTCCACAATACACCACACAACTCATTTATGTACTCTTCCTCAAACATTCAATATAGCTTCCTCATATAAAATGAAGTTGTCTACCACAACATTGAGTTGCTTTTAACCACGGGCGCAATTATAGATTAAGCACATTTGAAATCTTTGTCCTTCTCATTCTATCTCCGTGATTTCATAAAATTTTCAAGACCCACAAAACAGCCGGTAAGAGAGTTTGTTGGCTTGCAGCACCAAAACATATATTATTTATGGACTCACTTCTCTGTGCTGATAAAATTCTCATTTCTAATATTTTGTTATTAATGATTGTTGACAACTTATGTATGATACTGTACAAATCATCTAACCAAATGTTGCAGTGTAGGTTTTCTTTCGCAATCATTACAAAATAAATTTCTTCAAACTTCTCCTCAGAATCACATTAGCTCATGCATTTATAAAAAAGATCGTTTACACTTGCTACCCATACCAAAATGCACATTCAAAAAAATTTCTTGTAGATTTGTCATTGGCATAATCTATGTTATGTATGTGGAATCAATCTTCAATAACTCTTGTCATTGCTTGATCTAGATTAGTAAAATTGTTATTGGATGTTTGTCAACTTTTATACGAAAGAATATTTTGAATAGCCACTTGAAAGAATCAATCGTCTCGTCGGATAAAAAATTACTCCAAAGAGAATATTTTACCAATGGTGGTTAACCCCAACAAAATGAGCACAACATAAATTATACTTATTTAGTCTATTGCTTTTATAAAAAATTATAACATCATTAAAACAGTCATAGTCAAGTCTAGACGTTTCATTACTCTGAAAAAAGTCCAATTTATCGCATCCATATGTTTTGGAAGTCGCACACAGATATAATATTTTTTCCATTCCCACAAACCTTTCCACAAAATGAAGTCTTATTCACTACACCAGAAAACTTTGCGGGAAATGTGCAGCTTATTTGTTTTAAGATTCATATAATGACACAGTTTATCTATCTCAATAAGTAGTAAAAAAATATAATTTTTAACACTTTCCATGTTCGGTAGGACATCTTTTCCTCCCAAAATCAAGCGGTACACGGCACGTGGATCCGGCCCATAGACCTCCACGGCATGTCTCCCCGGCGCAATCTTACTCATTGATATTTATTTCCAGGCGCTCTCACAAGTCACAACCCTTTCCATCTCTCTACACACGTCACCGAACTAATCTGCTCGTCCACAAATGGACGGCGATCAAGCCAACACACCCCCGGTGTATAACTAGACTCCATGCCTGTCCAAATTCAAATCTCGGCCGGGGGCCAATATCTTCTAGCCTTACATCCAACGACCACGTGCACCATCAAATGGAATCACAGCCGTCCACGTCTCTCCGTTTCTGATGCGACTACGGACGGTGTTGTCCATTTTCAACACGTGGCATGCATGATCGTCCTTTCGCAATCTAACGGCCTCTTATTCAAATACCCCCAAACAAAATTCTTATTAATAATTCTGTCCCCAGGTTCTTTCTCTTTTCTCTTCAGCGGGAGAAGAAAGAGATGAGGAAAGAAATGGTTTGGCCCGCCATGGATGTAAGGGAGGAGAAGGTCTCTCTATGCAAGAAGGTGCAGTCAGCTAGGTTGCGCCGTCTGTATCTCCGGCAGAAGAAATCTACTGGAGCTGAAACGGATGCCCCAGTGAAGAGGATGCGTGAAGAAGAAGATAGATCGATGTCTAATTTGTCGGCAGAGTCCAACTCCCCGTCAACTGGGGAATCAGTTCCGGCCGATCACGGGTGGATATCGCTGATCGGACGGCNCTGTTCTCTCAGTATCTGATTTTTTTTAAGGCTATTTTAGTTAGTATGTGCCTTTTTACCTATTTACTCAAGAAGTTTCAATGATGTTTTCTTATTATCCTCCTCTCGAAAGGGTTGTTATTTGGGAGATTCTTCCAGGCTTCCTATTTCATTACCATGCAAATACATTATGATGCAATCATGCATCGGTTTGATTACTTTAATTGAAATTTGTGGAAATTCTGTATTGTTTTAAAGGCACAAATTTTCTTTTTTGTTTAACCTTGTGGCTTGTAAATTTTTTTTCTTATTTGCTTTATTTAATTTTGGAGTATCTTCATGAGAAAATTGTGTCTCATTCAGTTGTTTTTATGTCCAATTGCCTTTAATATAGAGGAAAGATCAAAATGGTACTTAGATTTCTTATAGGCGGCCATTTTATTCGAACTATCTAACATATTCAATTTTGTCGATTGTCTCGTTAAATCTAATTCAAAATTATCCATTGACTATAAATATAATGCAAAATAATTTAATAAAGGGATTATTTTTGGTTTGTATCTGAGATAACAAGGGACTAAATTGTGCACATTTATAATCTCAAACTAAAATAACTCCATACAAATAGTCTAGGGATCATTTTGGCCTCTCTCATAATATATCAATCTCTCTCTCTCTTTCTCTCCTCTGACTCTCTCTTGTAGAATGACACTTTTTTTGAATAGTCTGCGAAACTTTTTTTGATAATTTTATAGAACATTTTCTTGCTTCTATAAAATATTTCGTTTATCATTTAAGGCAACCAAATTGCTGATATGATTCTTGGCCGAAATTATTACAAATAAAATTTTTTGCAAGAACATTAAACACTCAAGACAAATAGAAAGATAAACACCTACAATTTGAGAAGTAGGCGATCTCTCCCAATTCTTACAATTCGAGAGACAGGAAATCTCTCGCAAACCCTAAATCTAAAAGACAACAATCTCATGCATAGCCCAACCCTAACCTATTAAGCCCTATTTATACTCTACAATAATAAATGACAAATGACTAAATTGCCCTTAGGCTAATAAATACGAAACTGCCCTAGTCTTCGACATAATAGTTATCCCCTCGAAATACACATTGTCCTCAAGGTAGAAAACACTACTATTGAATCAGTTAGTTTGACTCTCATGTGACATCATCATCTGGGAATTCATTTCATTTAATCAGGAATTCATATTTATTCTTATGAGTTTGAAATGACATCTTGTGCACATTCTTAAGTCACATATGAATCTGATGACACCCACACTTCAAGTGAATCCGGAAAATACCGCCCCCCCCAAACAACTGATATAGTAGCTTATCGATCTCTAGAATCTCCGTCAACTTCATATCCTGTTTCTTTCATGATATGCAATTGGATCATCAATCTTAGCGCTGCGTCCAGAATCACCCACATTATTGCCTTTAGCGTCACCAAAATCTTGCATAAATTGGGATAACCGCGAAGCACTGCCATATTGTCTTCCACCTGAATACTTTGTAGCATCCAAATCAATCAATCACGAACTCCCTCGCTCTTCCCACCCGCCTCGTTCCCATCATTACCTCAAAATGATATAAGGCTTCCACAACAAAATGTACTGACGTAGCTGGATGCAATCTTCAACCGGGGTCCCACCGACTGTGGTTCCTAGTCCCAATCCGAACTTCTTCGAAGCGATCTTCTCCAGCCCCGAATCACACTCCATTCTGATATGCTTGTTGTCGCTTGTCCCAAACCTCATGATGTCATGTAAATTTCTTTAGATGTTGCTGCTCGAATCTGTTCATGATTTTATCACTGGATACCGCAACTCTCGATCAGCCTAAAGCAGTGACACTGCCCTGATGTCACGTGAATTCTTCTGGATTTTGCTGCTCGCGTCTGTTCCCGATGTCGCCACTCAATCTCGTGTTGGGTGAAGGTGGTATTGTGTGACTTTCAATGATCTTCACCATTTCTTCCAGGACTGCTCCAACCGTGCCTCCATGGATGAGAAACAATCATCTACTTTAGATCTGATGTGTCTCATCTCATTCTCTAGTTTTTCCTCCAAAGCCTCCACTTTCTTGACAACCATTACGCCCAGAACGATTTCAATCATGAAGGAGGAGCTACTGTATGTTGAAATCTCATCGATGGCTGCCAATGTAGTCCGAGTTGTGTTTGTATCGCGAGATCATAAATTGTGTTCTGCCCCCGACTTCCTAGATCACCCAAATCGCTACTATATCTCAATTAGGGCACACCAGATCTTGAGCTTCCTAGCTAGTGCGATTGTGGCTAGTTCGATGGCGTCAACTTCCCAGCTCTAGATCCGATTGATCCGGATGCCCTCATTCGCAATCCCTTCCTTAGCTCCCTTTTTCTTCCAAGATCGAATGCTTGATACCATTTGATAGGATTTTTGGCAGAAATTAGGACAAATAATATTATTTTACAAGAACATCAAATACTCGATACGAATACAATGATAAACACCTACAATTCAAGAGGTAGGCGACTCTCCCAATTCTTACAATTCAAGGGGTAGGAAATTTCTCCCAAACCCTAAATCTTTAAGGCAACAATCTCACGCATTACTCAATCCTAACCTATTAAGCCCTATCTATACTCGACAATATTATATGACAAATTAGTAAATTGCCCTTAAACTCATAAAAACTAAATTGCCCTAGGCACTGGCATAACAAATGCTTCAAGGTCCTGAATCATTGTATCTATGAAAAAGATTGTGATGTCAGTATGGAGAGCAAGTTTAGCGGATGGATATAGTCAAGTTATAAAAAAACTTTTAATATAGCAATAGAATTAACAATTAGTAAATGGTAAAACTCCCAAAAAAAAGAAGTTCTTTATATGCCTTATGGTACATAGATGCAAAGATTTGGATTTAATATCGTACAGAAGTTGGTAGCTAAACGGCAAATCAAATAATTCAAGGTATTAAATCACTTCTCTGATANGTGTTTTTATAGACATCCAGGTAGAATGAAAGACATACAGAGGCAGACTTTTAATTTTTTCACTGTATTTCATGTTTCTTACATTGTCGTGTTCTTACATTCGTGTTCCTCTTAGAACTGCACTGGAGCTCCTGCTGTTACTACAGTTTTCTTTGGGGCAAACGATGCCGTTATCTTGGGGAGAACTAGTGAAAAGCAACATGTACCTATTGAAGAGTACAAGCAGAACCTACGGAAGATTGTTCATCATTTAAAGGTTATTGTACAAACATTGTCGATAAATATATATTCACTGCAGTTTTCAATAGTTCAGCTTTTCATCATCACAGTTTAGTCATCAAATTTTGTTATTGTCGCAATTTTTCTTGTTTTTCAATGTGTTGTTCCCATCTGACATTTTTATAAAAATTGGTAATTCGGCGATATCTGTTAGCATGTTCCTGTTGTTGTGGTTATGAGAGAACATTACATTTATTAATAAGTGCATTAGTTTCCAAAATTGTACAAAATGGCTTTATGCAGGCCTGTTCAACTGTTTTTAATAGTATGCATGCCCGTTTTTTCACCAAAACTCTAGTGATTTCAGATTGGGTTCTGGAGGATATCCTTGCCAGGATGCTCCTTCTGTTACTTGGCTTTTCTTTTTCTTTTCCCAGCTCACTGTTGGTTGGAAAAATGGCTGAAAACTTTCTCTATTTCTTTTAGTCTNAGTCATAAAATTTTGTTGTTGTCGCAATTTTTCTTGTTTTTGAATGTGTTGTTCCCATCTGCATTTTTATAAAAATTGGTAATTCGGCAATATCTGTTAGCATGTTCCTGTTGTTGTGGTTATGAGAGAACATTACATTTATCAATAAGTGCATTAGTTTCCAAAATTGTACAAAATGGCTTTATGTAGGCCTGTTCAACTGTTTGTAATAGTATGCATGTCCGTTTTTTCACCAAAACTATAGTGATTTCAGATTGGGTTTTGGAGGATATCTTGCCAGGAAGCTCCTTCTGTTACTTAGTTTTTCTTTTTCTTTTCCCAGCTCACTGTTGGTTGGAAAAATGGCTGAAAACTTTCTCTATCTCTTTTAGCCTTCTCCCGTAACCAGAACATCAATTCGTTGAGCATGGGTTTGTGAGGAGTTGTCTGGTACATTCCCATTTAGTCGAGTCCCTTTCCAAGCTGTCACCACACAATTAACAACTTCTTCATATTTTGCAGGGCGTTTCATGCTTTATAACATCTCAACAATGATATCATAGCCATGCAGGATTGTTCTATTGTAACTTGAAAACTTTCCTATATTTGAATGTAGCCCCTGCATAGTTCATCAATAATAATAATAGCAAATATGCAGTCATATTGTTAAGGAATGTGAACTAAGGGGATCAAAGTTGTGCATTATTAATCGAAGTCAATTAAATTTCAGCTAAAAAAATTAAGTCTGCTGGCACGATGGTGAAGGATATCACTAAAGTTTTTACACCAGTGAAGGTTTTCAGATTTTTAATGTTGGATTGAACCCAATATTCTCAAATATTTTAATGAATCTCCTTGTATGAGAGCTCTCGACGTCGATCATTACTTTCCTTTAAATTAAAATTTTAAAGTTCTATTTTGAGATATTTGATGTTTTGTCTCATTCTTTGTCTTGAGCATTTGAATATTCTCGGTGTGATGGGATTGGGATGTATTTGGATGTGGAGGAGTGCTTTCTTTTGCCTAATTGATACTGATTTGTCCACTTATGTGCCTTGGCCTTAGGATGTATGCTACAACTAAATTGCATAAATATTATATTCTTATATTAATTGTCTCTTCTATGTACTTGGTGTCTTAATCAAATTTGTTCGGATACACATTTCCTCATGATTTAGTTTGTTTAAACAGTTGTTATTATGAACGCTGGAGAAGAAGTTGATAAATTTGTGTGTATTTATTCATGCTGCTACTATATAGATTATTTTTGTCCAGAAATTTTGAATTAGCTGATGAACTAGTCATTTAAAAAAAAACATCCAGAATAATATATTTCTACCGCCACCTCTCTGCTCTGTCTCCCTTGCTCAACCATGACGCTTTCTGCTTTTCTCCTTCCTTTTATAACTATGTATCCGTGTATGGTGTCTGTGAAGGTTTACATTTTCAAAATATATGATGTAGTCTTGAAGTTTTTCATTTCATTGGTATTTCGTACGACTCATACCAATTTTAGATAGAATAAAGACGGTGTCAACTGTAGATTGGGTGGAGAGGTGTACTTTCTCTTCTTCGTTATATTGTGTACTTGAGTGGATGTTTCTACTTATATGCGCCGTGTCTCTAAAATCACGATCTCTTTCCAGGTGTTCCAGAACAATTTTACCTTATATATCTATGTCCATGCAGGATTGTTCGTCTACTATGCTGATAATTTTAATAACCCCACCACCAGTTGATGAGAATGGACGCGATGAATATGCTCGGTTTGATTTACTCTCCTTTTTAATTTTTTTGGACTTTTTATTTCTTTTTTTAGATGGAAAACTCCTACATACAGTTATAACTGAATCATAACAAGCAAAAGAAACAAATATGACAACAACGATAGGAAACATCATAAGTACTACCGTTTTCATGCTATCTAGTTTGCTTAGCAAAAGAAATACATGTCGTATTTAAATGTAACTTTTAACTCTTATTTTTTTCTATTGAATTTCCCTCTCTCCGTCTCTCTCGTGGTAGAGCATATTCACTCGCGAATCATAGCAAATAGCTTAAGGCATATGGATCAAGATCTTATATTATTGGACCAATTTCTCTAGAAACCTCAAATTGCAATATGTGTGCTTTTTATATGTTCGTCGACCCCATCTTATTTTTCCCTCCTTTTTAATTCATTCATATTTTGTAATTCCTTATAAAGATGTATATATAGCTCCACTTTTATACAAAAGAAAGAACAATAAAATTCTTAAAGAGTTTTTCTCTGTTGTTTTGTTTTCTACATGTTATCAGAGCATGATTATGTTTTTTTTTGGAACTTTTGCTCTTTTTTTCTAGAATTAAGGTTTCCACGTTCAATCTTATTTTTCTTGTTGGATTCTTGTTCGATTCATTATGTTTGATCTTTTGACTTTCCTTCAAAAGCATCGGCCTTGATTAATGATAAAAGTCATAACAAGGGAGAAATTTTGAGATTTCAAGCATCGTATTACTTGAATGGAAAAAGTTATCTTAAATGGTTGCAGATCATGATGGCCTTTTTGAAAGGAAAGGAAAATTTAACAATTTGTGAAAATAACACCAAGTCTAAATAACCAAAGTTCATATTTTATGAAGAAACTACTTTCATAATCATGACAATTACGAAACATCATGTAATTGGAGAATTGTAGTGTCACACCGCCATTCAACCCCCTTAGTCAACCATAGATATCACAGAGGAGAACAATTCGGTTAGACTCAATTTTGATTGACTCTCATTTTGACTTGTATTCATCAGAAATGAAGTAAAGAATTTAGTCTTACAAAATTGTCACAACATGAACTCTTGCATTTAAAATTTTTAATTATTCATTAATATCAGCATAAATAAAGAAGTGTCTACAGACAATCCTCAAATAAAATACAGAGCTTCTTAAAAGATACTTAAAAATTATATGGACTTAAAATCTTTATCTATGTTAGGCATCATTGTCCTCTATCAACTACCAAAATTGTATAATCAAAAGTGATATAACTGACAAACCACCTAATATCACAGTCCTATTACTGCTTTCCTCTATCTAAAAATTAACATTATAATATCTGTTAAGGTAAGCATTTAGTGAGATAAAAATGATATGATAACATTTAAGCATGTAAGAGAGAAATAATGTGCATATTGGTTGATGATTAATATAAGTAGAACAATAAAATTAATAAGCATGCTTACAAATAATATATGTAACAGTTGTCAAAAATAAATAAAACAACTGCTAACATGTTATTTACTTCACTATGTTAGGTAAAATCATATATGAATATATTTTAGCTTTATTTTCACTTATTATCAACAATATATTTTAAAAATTCAGCAACAAGCCTTTATTAGCTACGTGAATCCTTCTTTACCATTTTGTTTTATTGAGTATCATATTATCATTTAATTTTAATAAACTACGATCATTTTTATACAACATGTCTTAAAATAAGTCAAATCTAAAACATCTACTCTCCTGACCGGGTCATCAAATGATCACATTTAATGTGATTAAACAATCTAAGGCAACTCTCTCTATAAATATCATTTTCTATTTATATAGGTTTTAATATTTTATTTCATTAGGTTGTCACTCAGCTCGTCAACTAAATTAATTGTTGATGAAAATTGTTCATCCCAACGTCATACTTCATCAATGGTCCCCTGATACCAATTAGTTTGGTCCAACCTTAATACCGAAAAAATGTTCAATTATTTCTTTATCAAGCTTTATCTCGTTAGGTTCTTGCCTTTTTGACACGGGGTGTGCTGGTTGATCGGATGAACCGGTCGGCCTTCATGAGGGCGAGAATTGAAGCCCTTTCACTCTCCCAATTTTCTATTCTAGTCCCTTCCATAGAGGGAACTCTTTCCTCTTCTATTCCATTCCCTTCCTTTTTCCCTTTCTTTCCTATTCCTTTTCCTTTCCTATTTCTATTCCTTGCCTATTTCTCTTCCTTTCCTATTCTTATTCCTTGCCCATTTCTCTTCCTTTCCCGTTTCTATTCCCTGCCCATTTTTCTTCCTTTCCTATTTCTTTTCCTTTCCCTTTCTATGTCTTCCCATTCAATCCCTTGCCTTTCATATTACCTTCTATTTATATATACTATCATCTATCGTGTATTGTTGGTTTGCTTGCATTAGAAGTAGTTTCGATTTGTTTCTGATTTCAGCTTTCTGCCTCTAAGGTGTTCCTCCCTTCCAATGGTTGTATCCGACGAGGAGGAAGTGATCCGGTTGTAACTCGTATGAGGTGATTATCTTCTCCAAAGGTTCGAGGGCGCTCCGACTGTAACTTGAACCCGCGGGGATACTTATCTTCCTCCAATCCCCTCTGCAATTCACCTTCCCATGTTTTCCCTGCTGCCACTCGCTTCCCCTTGTTGTCCCCGTCTCCTACTTCGCTGTTGCAGCTTGCAAACCATTCCACTTGCTGCCCACTACTAGAATTTGCACCCATACCCTCTTTCTGAATAGCTACGCCACGTCGACATCAACTGTGTGCTTGCTGTCCAAAACCTAGGAAGGTAAGCTTTAATAAAATTTGTTTAATTGATTTAATAATATATATATATATATATATATATATATATATATATANCGTGGATGATAAATTAATCACTCAAAATATTGAACATGGATTGAATTGAATACATATAAACCTCACTGATTGATCACTCAAGCGTGAAAAACAAGCAACATAATTAATTAGTGTATTGGGTGCTATAAATTTTAAGCTTCATAATATATATATATNGACACGAATGATATGCTATATTGGTTGTTTGTATGTGCATGATTAACTATGATAGAACCAAATTTTTATGATATTAACGGGGGAAAACGAAGACACTCATATGTGTATATGAAAAATGATATTGATATTGAAACATCTTAATGGATATATTTTTAGATGACACTCCTGTGACAATTGTATTGATATATAAATGATAGATTTGCTATTGATATAGTAAAATACATTGATAGCATGCACGTGATCATATTCATGAATTATCCAATATGTTATTTTGATTTATTAAAAGTTTAACTGACATGTATATTATTTCTTAGCCCTTATATTACTATAGTTTAGGAGTTATTTACTGGCTTTATTTTGTTTATTAAACTAGTTTTTCAAGTGTACTTAATTTATTAAGAAACAAGTAATAGAAGAGAAATATTATAGAAGATGCAGACAACTTGTAAAGAAATAAATTTAATTATATTGTTTTAATTTAATTTTTTTTAGTGGCTCTTTGATTTATTAATAACTACCTATAAAAAATAAATATAGATAACTTAATTTCCATCCTCCGACCGCCGATACCGATCTTAGTTTAATTTTATGCTGGTCATGCCACGTATAAACTTATGCTTTCCTTCCCTTTTAATCTTTCGTCACTATAGTGCCTCTAAATTTACAGCCTAAACCTACCCTTAATAGGTTCGGCAAGCTGCGAGCACGACAATTAGAGAGGAAATAATGATTCTTTCATAAGNGTTTCGCATTATTTTTGGTGAAATTTTTAAATAATATTTAACTTTCATTACATAATTTAGATTTTCGTCAACTACGATGATATATTTAAATGTGCTCATGGATGAAAAGAAGGCGTGCAAAGAAATGTTTATATCATTGTTTGATTTTTTTTTGCAAGTAATATTAAATTAGATTCTACTGTCAAACAAGCTATATTTTTAAATAAATTTATTGCCTGAATACTCCGAGAATTACTGATTTATTTTTTAAATAAGCTACTTGTGTGATTTTGCGAAAGATAAAATTTAATAATAAAATTTCAACCGCAAAAGTAAAATGGACGGCTTGGATGAGCTAAACCAGTTAAGATCTAATTCTTTTTATTATCTAAATTTCTTTACCATTTTTTCTATTATTAGGTTCTATTGTAACTGCTGAATTAATTATCATAAAGTACAGATGTGGGAATCAAGTTCATAACAGTTTCCTTCTTTAAATAGTAATCACCTCAATAATGTTTATTTCTGTTCATACATACGAATACAAATGCTATGATAATCATGGGAAGTTCTAGTATAACTGTATAATGTCATTAGGGGCATATGCCTCCAATGGTTTGAATTCGCTTAACGAGTATCTGTTTGAATGACCTTACATGCTTTCAGGTGGAATCAGACTCTTTTTTTTAAGGTGCGCAAATCTCTTATATAAATGAAATGATGTTAAAAAATAAAATGGATATTATATTATCCGAAATAAAGCAATTCATTTCATTTCATCGTGAGTCATGAATTGATTAACCATTAAACTTTTTTGAACCTATTTTAAATATATTTATAAATAAAGTAACATTCTTTACATTCTTCCATTTTTTAATTTGTAAAAATTAAGATTTGATATTGCTTAAATTTATTATTTCAAAAATCTTANCTTTTTTCTATTATTAGGTTCTATTGTAACTGCTGAACTAATTATCATAAATTACACATGTGGGAATCATGTTCATGACAGTTCCTTCTTTAAATAGTAATCACCTCAGTAATGTTTATTTCTGTTCATACATACGAATACAAATGCTATGATAATCATGGGCAGTTCTAGAATAAGGTCATTAGGGGCATATCCCTCCAATGGTTTGAATTCGCTTAACGAGTATCTGTTTGAATGACCCTACATGCTTTCAGGTGGAATCAGACTCTTTTTTTTTAAGGTGCGCAAATCTCTTATATAAATGAAATGATATTAAAAAATAAAATGGATATTATATTATCCGAAATAAAGCAATTCATTTCATTTCATCGTGAGTCATGAATTGATTAACCATTAAACATTTTTGAACCTATTTTAAATATATTTATAAATAAAGTAACATTCTTCCATTTTTTAATTTGTAAAAATTAAGATTTGATATTGCTTAAATTTATTATTTCAATAATCTTACACGAATGAAATGAGATGGCTGTGTCAGCCAGGGCTACAAACCTCCGCCGCCCTATTGGAGGTTGATCAAAATTCTAGGTAATCAGCCAGGGCTTGTCAGCTTTATCTTTGAAAACTTAAAACTATTATGAGTTGTTGTGGTCTTCAGTCTCCTACTGTAAGATTTTTGTTTTAAATTTGTCAAGTTGTTGTGTTTGGTAGCAAAATATAGATTCCAGTAACAGCATTCAAAGGCAATGAGTCAACCAGAAGACCTTTTTTTAAGTTCAACGCATATAAATTATTTAGTTTTAATTGAGTAGAAGCGTCCGAGCCTATTGGTCAATTGTGCAGGCTTTTTTAATGATTGCTACCACTTAATTTCAACTATTGGGACCCTAGTTTTGACCTAAACGTCATCATTCATGCCTCTTTATAATAGCTTTAGGCTTAAACTCTACTTATAGGAATCACAGCAATATTGCTGTGATTCCTCTGTTGATAGTAGCATAAAAAAATGAGATAATTCAATCAATTTTCCTATTTCTTTTCCTTCTGTTTTTTTAGTAATGTGGCTTCTCTCCTTAGATGTCAGAAATACTAAAACATAGGTTTCTTCCTCCTCACCGCACAGCCTAACAGACCTGATGAACTGGAAAGAGTAGCAGCAGCAGGGGGAAGGGTCATCAATTGGGGCGGTTATCGCATCCTAGGAGTGCTTTCTACTTCCAGATCTATAGGTATGTGGATTTTATTAATGATAATGTGGCGTATAAAATTCATCTG
>JXCR01146336.1:56929-131541 GCA_002079205.1 Phalaenopsis hybrid cultivar
TTTTTTTTTTAGATGAAATCTCCCACATACAGTTATAATTGAATCATAACAAGCAAAAGAAACACACACGACAACATTGATAGGAAACATCACAAGTACTACCATTTTCATGCTATCTAGTTTGCTTAGCAAAAGAAATACATATCGTATTTAAATGTAACTTTTGACTCTTATTTTTTTCTATTGAATTTCCCTCCTCTGTCTCGCTCGTGGTAGAGCATATTCACTCGCCAATCATATCAAAGAGCTTAAGGCATATTGATCAAGGTCTTATACTATTGGACCAATTTCTCTAGAGACCTCAAATTGCAATATATGTGCTTTTTTATATGTTCATCGACCCCTTCTTATTTTTCCCTCCTCTTTAATTTATTCTTATTTTGTAATTCCTTATAAAGATTTTTATGTAGCTCCCCTCTTATACAAAGAAAGAACAATAAAATTCTTAAAGAGTTTTTCTCTATTGTTTTGTTTTCTACATGTTATCAGAGCATGATTATTTTTTTGGAACTTTTGTTTTTTTTTGTCTAGAGTTAAGGTTTCCACTTTCAATCTTATTTTTCTTGTTGGATTCTTGTTCGATTCATTATGTTTGATCTTTTGACTTACCTTCAAAAGCATCGGCCATGATTAATGATAAAAGTCATAACAAGGGAGAAATTTTGAGATTTCAAGCATCGTATTACTTGAATGGAAAAAGTTATCTTAAATGGTTGCAGATCATGATGGCCTTTTTGAAAGGAAAGGAAAATTTAACAATTTGTGAAAATAACACCGAGTCTAAATAACCAAAGTTCATATTTTATGAAGAAACTACTTTCATAATCATGGCAATTACGAAACACCATGTAATTGAAGAATTGTAGTGTCACACAGCCATTCAACCCCCTTAGTCAACCATAGATATCACAGAAGAGAACGATTCAGTTAGACTCAATTTTGATTGACTCTCATTTTGACTTGTACTCATCAGGAATGAAGTGAAGAATTTAGTCTTACAAAATTGTCACAACATGAACTCTTGCATTTAAAATCTTTAATTATTCATTAATTTCAGCATAAATAAAGAAGTGTGTACAGACAATCCTCAAATAATTAAAAGATACTTAAAAATTATATGGACTTAAAATCTTTATCTATGTTAGGCATCATTGTCCTCTATCAACTACCAAAATTGTATAATCAAAAGTGATATAACTGACAAATCACCTGGCTAACAGTCCTATTACTGCTTTCCTCTATCTAAAAATTAACATTATAATCTGTTATGGTAAGCATTTAGTGAGATAAAAATGATATGATAAGATTTAAGCATGCAACAGAGAAATAATGTGCATAATGGTTGATGATTAATATAAGTAGAACAATAAAATTAATAAGCATGCTTATAAATAGTATATGTAACAGTCGTCAAAAATAAATAAAACAACTGCTAACATGTTATTTACTTCACTATGTTAAGTAAAATCATATATGAATATATTTAAGTTTTATTTTCACTTATTATCAGCAATATATTTTAAAAATTCAACAACAAGCCTTTATTAGCTACGTGAATCCTTCTTCTCCATTGTGTTTTATTATTGAGTATCATATTATCATTTAGTTTTAATAAATTACGATCATTTTTATACAACATGTCAAAAAGTCTTTTGAAGTCCACCTCTACATTTCTTAAAATAAGTCAAATCTAAAACATTTACTCTCTTAACCGGGTCATCAAATGATCACATTTAATGTGATTAAACAATCAAGGCAACTCTCTCTATAATTATCATTTTCTATTTATATAGGTTTTAATATTTTATTTCATTGGGTTGTCACTTAGCCCGTCGACTAAACTAATTGTTGATGAAAATTGTTCATCCCAACGTCGTACTTCATCAATGGTCCCCTGATACCAATTAGTTTGGTCCAACCTTAATACCGAAAAAATGTTCAATTATTTCTCTATCAAGCTTTATCTCATTAGGTTCTTGCCTTTTTGACACGGGGCGTGCTGGGTGATCAGCTGAACCGGTCGGCCTTCATGAGGGCGAGAATTGAAGCCCTTTCACTCTCCCAATTTTCTATTCTCCCCTTCCATAGAGAGAACTCCTTCCTCTTCTATTCCATTCCCTTCCTTTTTCCCTCTCTTTCCTATTCCTTTTCCTTTCCTTTATATATTCCCTTTCTATTTCTCTTTCTTTCCTATTCCCATTCCTTGCCCATTTCTCTTCCTTTCCTGTGTCTATTCCTTGCCCATTTCTCTTCCTTTCCTATTTATTTTCCTTTCTCTTTCTATGTCTTCCCATTCAATCCCTTTCCTTTCATATTACCTTCTATTTATAGCTACTATCATCTATCATGTATTGTTGGTTTGCTTGCATTAGAAGTAGTGTCGACTTGTTTCTGATTTCAGTTTTCTGCTTCTAAGGTGTTTCTCCCTTCCAAGGGTTGTATCCGATGAGGAGGAAGTGATCCTGTTGTAACTCGTTTGAGGTGATTATCTTCTCCAAGGGTTTGAGGGGCGCTCCGACTGTAACTTGAACCCGCGGTGTACTTATCTTCCCCCAATCCCCTCTGCAATTCACCTTCCCATGTTTTCCCTGCTGCCACTCGCTTCCCCTTGCTGTCCCCGTCTCCTACCTTCGCTTTCGCAGCTTGAAAACCATTCCACTTGCTGCCCACTACTAGAATTTGCACCCATACCAAGCCGTCCTTGCTGCCCTCTTTCTGAATAGTTGCGCCACGTCGACATCAACTGCGTGCTTGCTGTCCAAAACCTAGGAAGGTAAGCTTTAATAAAAATTGTTTAATTGAGCACCACACCCTACACACGGAATGTCCAAAACCAATATATATAAGGAATGACCGAAAGCTATTAGCCAAGCCCCGACCATCCCTAGGTATGCTAAATATTCGAGCACCACACCCTACACACGGGGGCATTCAACCCCGTGACCTGAGGGGACTTACGACCTTCAATGAGGCTGCTCTACCAACAACCCACAGTACGCGCGCACACACAAATATATATATATATATATATATATATANAACTAAGACAATACCAACCGAGTTCTTACATGTTCTCACAACAAATTTTAACATCTAAATAAACCAAATTAAGAAGTAAATGAAGTGCATGGATTTAAATAATCACAATTGATTCCAACATTAAAGATCAATACTCTCCACAACCTCCATCCAACACTTTTAATTACTTATCATTTTAAGGAGAAACATAAAGAAAACTACTCATAATCCATGGAGAAAACAAAAACACACTTTAGTTTAAAATTAGAATCATTGTCAAACCAACAAAAAGTCTCAATTAAAAACAAAAGTAATTTAAAAATAAAATATAAAAACTTATCTCAAATCCTCCACCAAACTCTTGAAGTTACTTTGAATCTCCTCCCTTTTACAACACTTTTACTCTCTAAATAAAACTAAAAATAAAAAGGATAAAGTAAATTTGTGGTGCCTGAAAACCTCACCAAAACTATCTCTAACTCTTCTTAGAACTTCCCCTTTCCAGGACTTCAAGCACACTTCAAAAAGTCTCAACTTCCTTCTTTTATAAATCTCCAAGAGGTGCCTTGATAACTCTTCAAAATGTGTCCCAATTCGATGTATCCTCTAACAGATGCCTCCTTTCATAAGTCTTCTAAACATATCTTTGTTTTTAGTGGACATAACCAACCTCTTTAGCTAATAGGTGCCTCAAATGTCCCTTTAAATTTTGATAAAATGAAATAAACCGTCACATAATTGCCTCTGACACTTAAGTATGGGGCCTCTGGCGCTTAGGCGTGGCCTTCTCTATTTCACCGGCGCTTAAGCACCGGATTTGGCGCTTAGGCTCCAAAACACCTTTGCACCATTTTCACATTTTTGCTCCAAATTTGATCCTTTTTCACTCCTTTTAGCATTTTTCACCTTTTTACTTGTACCTGAAAGAAAAACACACAAATACATTCCATTAAAGCGCAATATCTCAAAAAATAGGTATAAAAATGTGTCTAAAAATACTATATATTTTACGTGTATCAGTTGCTTCAAACACCCATTCAAAATTAGGTCAAATCCAATGGACCTTCTAGAAGGGAAGTTACTGGCATTATACCGCTCTATGCACGCGTCTGTGGCGCCATAGCGCTAGGGGGCGGTGCTATGGCGTTTTACAAACTGCACCATGTTTTCTTATTTTTCATTCATTTTCTCCAAATTTTCATTCCATGTGCTTGAAACAAAAAACATACAAAATACATTCTGTTAAAGTGCAATATCACTAAAATATGAATAAAATGATCATAAAATATGTAATAAAAACTGGTATATTTAAGGTAGATCAATAATCCAAATCTTTGTAAATTATGTTGTGTCAAATAAGAGTATTTATTCTTTGTCCTCTTTACAATTGACAATGAAAATTTACAAATCTAGAGTTTAGTTCCTAAATCCGTGGTTAAGCTCAGAAGTTAATAGCTCTCACTCTAGAGTTCCCATGTTCCCTTCACTTAAGGGCTAACATCTTGCTTTAGTTTCCAAACATCTGAACCAAATTATGGATTTTAGTCTTTCACCCTAAAATCTCCAATTATACGCCTAATAGATAATACTTCCATATTTATTTACACTTAAGCCCATGAACTACATTCTCATTCATAAGATCAAATGTGATTTTTACTTTATTGAGAAAAGCATAGCCCTCTTGAATCATATGTTTGAAAATAAATTTTAACAAATCAATTGACCAGATTGATAAGTAAATGAAGATTAAATTTTGAATCATCACAATTATAAAATTAAAATGGATTTAAATAATTTTGATTCTTCACATGATTATATCTCATTCAAGGGAGAAAGACAAAATAAACTACTAAGATTTCATGAGCAAGATACAATAAAACATGAATTTATATATAAAAATAAGTTTACAAAATAATAAAAAATAAACTACAACAACTTATTTCAACCTCCTCCCTAACGAAATCCTTTAAAATACCATTGAAACACTTTCTCTGCTTACAATATTACTCAATTCGCTCTTAGAAATGTAATGAAGAAGATATCTCCTATATTACTTCTCCTCTTACAACTCTCAAAAAAACTTCTCTCTAATCCTCTCTAACACTCTCACACCACTTAATTCCTACTAATACACACTAATGAACAAAACTTTTTTGTCATAAAATTACTCTTAAATAATGTAGGGTTGAATTCCCAAGAGTCTCCTTTGGTGCCCTTTCATATTTCATCCAAATTTAATGTATTTGGAAAATAATCATCTCTGGCACCTAAGATCCTAAATCTGGTGCCTAGGCACCTCCTTCTCTGTATTCTGGCGCTTAGGCACCATTTAAAGTTTTCAAAAAGTGTATTTTTTACTCCAAATTTTGTTTTTTTGTTTCATTTCAGCTTCAAATGCCTAACTTAGAGTACCTGTAATAAAAACATGAAAATTACCTTTATTTAAAGTGAAATATCACTAAAACTAAGCATTAAATGTATATAAAAAAGTTGAATATATTTAGACATTTCAATCATCATGGTGCTATTGGCATGGTGATTTAAGGAAATTGCAGCTGCTTAACTGAGTTACCCAAATGGCTTTATTGCGATGTTATTTCTTTGTTATTAAGGTTTTCATGCAATTTTATTGTGACTTTAGGCAATGTTATTTGCGTGGTCTTGCAGTAAATGTGGTGTTATTTGAACTTATGTAATTTCACGTATTATTGGGTCAATCATTGCATCATTATTAATGCAGAAGTATTTACGATGATATTGACATGATTACTTGAGGGAATTATGGCGGCTTTATTTTCATGTCATTGCGATTTTAATCCAGTTTTATTGTGGCTTAAAGCGGTGTTATTTGTGTGGTCATGTGACACCTGTGGTGTTATTTGGAATTTTTTTAATTTTGCATATTATTGGGGCAATCACTGCGGTGTTATTGTGATATTTTTTTAGAGAATTGTGGCGGCTTGACTGAGTTACCCAAATGGTGTTATTTGGGAGTTATTTTCGTATTATTGAGGTTTTATTGTGGTATCACCTCAATAACATCATAATATCATCTCATTAACACCATAGTATCACTTAAGTAACACCGTAGTATAACCTCAATAACACTGTGTTACCCACAGTTACACCGCGGTATCCACCTTGATAACACTGCGACATTCCCTTAGTAAGGATATGTCATCACCTCAATAACATCGCGATATCGACCTCAGTAACACCATAGAAAAAATCCAATAACTCGGCAGAATGCTCAAATAACACCGCAAAAAACATCAATAACATCGTGGAAAACACCAATAACTCTGCGGAACATCTCAATAACACTGCAGTAACATGCCAATCTTGTTGTCTTATTGTGGTGTTATCGGGGTCTCTTGCAATATTATTGGAAGGAACCCGTGGTGTTATTGTTGTGTTTTCTGAGGTAGTGTTATTCTCATTGTTTTTTAGTGTTATTGAGGTGTTACTTGGGTGTTATTGGCGGTTTTTTTGTGGCGTTATCAGGGAGTTATTATGGTGTTATTGGCGTGGTTTTACAGTGTGGTTGATGGCATAATTTTTCGGTGTTATTACGATGTTATAGGGGTCATCTTGTTTTGTTATTAGAGGGAACTCGTGGTTTTATTAGTGTATTTGTCTGAAACGGTGTTATTCTCTTTGTTTTGTGGTGTTATTGAGGTATTATTTGGGTGTTATTCACATGATTTTGAGGTGGTGTTGAAGGTATAATTTCACGGAGGTAATGTGGGGTTACTGGGGTCATTTTCTTAGTGTTGTTGCGGTGGTTTTGTGGTGTTATTGGGAGCTATAATTGTTTCATTGTTATTAGCATAGTTTTGTGGTATTATTTAGGAATTGTCATGGTGTTATTGGGAGCTAAAGTTGTTATATTACAATAGTTGTTAATCTAGTCATGAATGTAAAAATATCACAGTAGAACATTTTACAATAAAACATACTTAGGAGCTATACAAAAACATCAAGTTCAAGAATAAACCAAATTAACATCAAAACTCATATTTACTGACCATAAGGCCATTTTCAACTGTATAAATGACTACATACATGCTTGGATATTAATTAACCGAAAAATGAATTTGCATTTTAAATTACGACAGAGAACATAAATTAAGAGTAGATCAAGCTTGAAGCACTCTAACTAGATGAACTAATTAATTATACACTTCGAACTCACTAATGGAATCCATCAACAGGCTCGTATATGTTTCTGTGGGTTACAGTTTAAAGTACTCCTACCATTTTGGAGTAAGTACAACTGAACGTTAAGGAACATATTTTAATTAAAAAATAGTCTAATGGTACATGAATGAGACAATCCAATATTGCAAAGAAGTTTGCCTCACATGAGATAACTGGTTCTTTGCTTAATGAAGTTTTTTTCTCATTTCTTGTATACCATGATTCAAGTTAGAGAGAAGTAATGTTACATAGAGTAAAACAATTTTTGAATAAAGAAATATATACTTTTTACTCTCTTATTTTTTTTCCAATACCCTTTTAACCTAGAATTAGATAATCCATATGGTTGCATCTTCATTAGGTCATTTAAATTGCATTCTCTATTTGCTATTTTTTTCTATTTTGGTTTTTTCTTTGATTGAGGTTTTTTTCCTACTTAATAGGTCTTCAACATCCACTTATAATTTTTTAATGATTCCAACATACATTGCTCAACCAGTACCTTTCCATGTGCTTTATTACTAATTTGATATGTAAACTTTTGAACGTGTGAGCAAAATTGAAGGCCACTTGAAGAGCAATTCAACATTTGGGACTTCTTGAGATGTTTATATTCATAACTGTCATAGATGTCCCCTTTTTCTTGAGCAGACCATCACAATAAGAAATATTTATCAGGAATATTTATTATATTTTTTTATGTTAAGAACTCATAGAGAGTGAGTATACAATAATCTCATCATTTCAAATTTTTTACAGCTGCACGTGATCTTAGAATTAATCTTGTCAAATTTAATAATTCAGGGTTTCTTTGATTCATGATTATCTAACTTTTTTATGTTAAATTCTAAATCACAACATACAGAACATTACACAATAAGACCACACAACTCATGTATGTATTCTTCCTCAAACATTCAATATAGCTTCCTCATATAAAATGAAGATGTCTGCCTCGACATTGAGTTGCTTTTAACCACGGGCGCAATTACAGACTAAGCACATTTGAAATCTTTGTCCTTCTCATTCCATCTTCGTGATTTCATAAAATTTTCAAGACCCATAAAACAGCCGATAAAAGAGTTTGTTGGCTTGGAGACACCATGACATATATTATTTATGGACTCACTTCTCTATGCTGATAAAATTCTCATTTCTAATATTTTTTTATTGATGGATGTTGACCACTTAGGCATGATACTGTACAAATCATCTAACCAAATGTTGCAGTGTAGGTTTTCTTTCGCAATCATTACAAGACAAATTTCTTCAAACTTCTCCTCAGAATTACACTAGCTTAATGCATTTATAAAAAAGGTCCTTTACACACTTGCTACCCATACCAAAATGCACATTCAAAAAAAATTTCTTGTAGATTTGTCATTGGCATAATCTATGTCATGTATGTTGAATCAATCTTCAATAACTCTTGTCATTGCTCGATCCATATTAGTAAAATTGTTATTGGATGTTTGTCATCTTTTATACAAAAGAATATTTTGAATAGCCACTTGAAAGAATCAATCGTCTCATCGGATAAAAAATTACTCCAAAGAGAATATTTTACCAATGGTGGTTAACTCCAACATAATGAGCACAATATAAATTATACTTATTCAGCATATTACTTGTATAAAAAATTATAAGATCATTAAAACAGTCATAATCAAGTCTAAATGTTTCATCACTCTGAAAAAAATTAAATTTACCGCATCCATCTGTTTTGGAAGTCCGACACAGATAATATTTTTCCATTCGCACAACCCTTTGCCCCATTAGCATGCATATAACGGAGCAACCAGCCCCCACCGGTAATCTCCCATTCCCGTCGTCGAGAGAAAAAAAGAAAATGAGCATGCCAGAAACGGGGAGTTGAGGTGGTTAGACCTATACCCCGAAATGCTCCCAGCATAGGGGCTGCGAAATTCGTCGAAGGTCAAACAAAAAGTTATCTTATTCACTACACTAGAAAACTTAGCGGGAAATGTGCAGCCTATATGTTTTAAGATTCATATAATGACACAGTATCATCTCAATAAGTAGTTTTGTTAAAAAAATATAATTTTTAACACATTCCATGTTTGGTAGGATATCTTTTCCTCCCCAAATCAAGCGGTACAAGGCACGTGGATCCGGCCCATAGACCTCCACGGCATGTCTCCCCGGCGCAATCTGACCCATTCATATTTATTTCCAGGCGATGCCACAACCCTTTCCATCTCTACACACGTCACGGAACTAATCTATAGGTCCACAAATGGACGGCGATCAAGCCCACACACCACCCCCGGTGTATAACTAGAATCCACGCCTGTGCCTGTCCAAATTCAAATCTCGGCCAAGGGCCAATATCTTTTAGCCTTACATCCAAAGACCACGTGCACCATCAAATGGAATCACAGCCGTCCACGTCTCTCCATCAAATCCATGTCCTCATGCGACTACGGCACGGTCTTGTCTATTTTCAACACGTGGCATGCATCCATCTGCCTTTCGCAATCTAACGGCCGCTTTTTCTCAAACCCCCAGACAAAATTCTTATTAATAATTATGTCCCCAAGTTCTTTTTCTTCTCTTCCGCTGCGTGTCGGAGCGGGAGAAGAAAGAGATGAGGAAAGAAATGGTTTGGCCCGCCATGGATGCAAGGGAGGAGAAGGTCTCTCTATGCAAGAAGGTGCAGTCAGATAGGTTGCGCCGTTTGTATCTCCGGCAGAAGAAATCCACTGGAACTGAAACGGATGCGCCAGTGAAGAGGATGCGTGAAGAAGAAGATAGATCGATGTCTAATTTGTCGTCAGAGTCCAACTCCCCGTCAACTGGGGAATCAGTTCCGGCCGATCACGGGTGGATATCGCTGATCGGACGGCGGAGCGAGATGGAGGACGAGGTGGCTATCGAGCTAGCTTTCGTTGGCGGGGAGTACGATTTCTTCGCGGTGTATGATGGGCACGGTGGCGCAGCGGTGGCTAGGGTTTGTCGGGAGAGGATGCACGTGGTCTTGGCGGAGGAGGTGGGGAATATTGAGGAGGGGAAGGAGGAGGAGTGTAAGTGGAGAGAGGCGNGAACTAGCACTTTGAGCTCATTTTTTAAGGTTTACATATACACCACTCAATTTCTATGTATTTATATATCGAACATCTCAACTTCTCTTTTTATATTTCATGCTAAGTTTTCCATGCCTGAAAATATGTATTTCCCTTTTAAGACGTCAAATAGTGATATTTTTTCTGATATGACGGATTTTGTTGGTAAAATTTTAGAAGTTTAGGTGTTAGATATGTACATACATAGAAATTTGGCGTTGGCAAGTGCCCCTTTGACTTTTGAAGGAACGGATTTATATGCAGGAATACGAGAATTTTAGGGATGCTGCCGGGCGTAGTTTGAATTAGGGCTGTAAACGAGCCGAGTCTGAGCGAGCTCAGGCTGGGCTCATGTTCGTGTTCGGCTCGTGNCCAGGGCTTCAAACCTCCGCCGCCCTATTGGAGGTTGAGCAAAATTCTAGGTAATCAGCCAGGGCTTGTCAGCTTGATCTTTGAAAACTTAAAACTATTATGAGTTGTTGTGGTCTTCAGTCTCCTACTGTAAGATTTTTGTTTGAAATTTGTGAAGTTATTGTGTTCGGTAACAAAATAAAGATTCCAGTCACAGCATTCAAAGGCAATGAGTCAACCAGAAAACCTTTTCTTAAGTTCAACGCATATAAATTATTTAGTTTTAAGTGAGTAGAAGCGTCCGAGCCTATTGGTCAATTGTGCAGGCTTTATTCTAATGATTGCTACTACTTAATTACAATTGGGACCCTAGTTTTGACTTAAACGTCATCATTCATGCCTCTTTATAATAGTTTAGGCTTAAACTCTACTTATAGGAATCATAGCAACAACATTGCTTGATTCCTCTGTCGATAGTAGCATAAAAAAATGAGATAATTCAATCAATTTTCCTATTTCTTTTCCTTCTGTTTTTGTAAGTAATGTGGCTTCTCTCCTTAGATGTCAGAAATACTAAAACATAGGTTTCTTCCTCCTCACCGCACAGCCTAACAGACCTGATGAACTGGAAAGAGTAGCAGCAGCAGGGGGAAGGGTCATCAATTGGGGCGGTTATCGCATCCTAGGAGTGCTTTCTACTTCCAGATCTATAGGTATGTGGATTTTATGAATGATAATGTGGCGTATAAAATTCATCTGAGCGCTTATGCTGTTATATACGGGTATTGTTATAATGGAGAATTAATCCCCTACTATTGGAGCCTTATTTTGATAAGATCCACATTAGAGTTGGCGATTAGTCCCATATCAAAAGTAAAGCAAGTTAAATTTCTAATATACTAGCAGTAGTTCTCATTCATTTGCTTCAACTTTTGGGTTGATGATTGTTTATCTGTTGGTATATCCGGATAAATTTAGGGCCTTGGTTTTTATTTATTTATTTATTTTGTTTTTTTGGTAAGATTTGTGCACATACCACTAAATTCTTATGCATTTACTTATTTAATTCGTAAACTTCAAGAGAGAGAGAGAGAGAGACAGAGACAGAGAGAGATATGTAATGCTTACCATAGTTATGTTAGTAAACATGCTCCTCTTATCGATGTGATTGTGATCTGAAAACTTTTGGTGGTATAAATGCAAAATGTAAAGTTTAAGATGTGACGGCTGTGATGGGTTTTGTACTTGTTTTATTTGAGCCTGCTTCAAGGGCAGTTATGCACGAACGGATCATATTTGTTGGAATTACATGAATCTGTTTTTTTTCCTGTTTTTTGGTTTTTGTATTTTTTTTTGTTTGTTTTTTTCTTCTTTTGAGCTCAATTTGCACGTCATTTTGTCCCCGAAAATTGTAAAATAATTTAATTGAAATGAGCTTGAATTTGTAATTATTATTATTACTATTATATATTTGGTTTAAAATGAACTTGTTTTTCATTTCTTGTTTGCAGCAGATATGCCAGTTATAATCATGGCATCGTATTTTTCTCTACGAATGCTTATGATTTATTTGGTATCGTTTGTGTTTATGTTTTTTATTTTATTTATTTTTGGTTTTTGAAAATATATTTAGTATAAATATTTATAAATTTTTAATTTTTAATTTTTAAAATAAATCAATTAGTTGTTAAATTGAAAAAAATCAAAACATACAACAATATTTTGGCCTTTTTAATAATTATCTCAATTAAATATTTAAAATTTAAGCTAAAGTATAATAAAAATTAAAAATTAAAATGATCCCCAACGGTTTTTTTCCATTTTAATTGATATTTTCACAACTAAGCCAATTTAAAATCACATAATATTTATGAAATCAGAACTAATACTTTCACATAATACCTTCATCCATCCTTAATCCTAGACAATGTTACTGCAGGCGACTACTACCTGAAACCCTATGTGACAGCAGAGCCAGAGATCACCATGACTGAGCGGGATGNATTCACATAATACCTTCATCCATCCTTAATCCAAGACAATGTTACTGCAGGTGACTACTACCTGAAACCCTATGTGACAGCAGAGCCAGAGATCACCATGACTGAGCGGGATGAGAAGGATGAGTTCCTCATACTTGCCAGCGACGGCTTATGGGATGTCATCACCAACGAAGTAGCCTGCAGAATTACCCGAAAATGCTTATCGGGAAAAGCTGCAAAGCTTTTTCCTCATGTGGTGAGCGGCCAGTCGCCGGCCGATGCGGCCAATCTGTTGGCCGAGCTCGCCATGTCCCAAGGCAGCAGGGATAATATCAGTGTCATCGTTGTCCAGTTTACGAGTTCAACACGGTAACGTTTACGAAGTCATTCTGATGGGGTACGAGATTTTATGATAAAAATTGTAGGCTGATGATGAAATTTGTTGAAGGTGATGGTGGAAGGGTTGTTTAGGTTGGGACTCGGGGCTTCTTGGACGGTCTGTGCTGGGNTATCACCAACGAAGTAGCCTGCAGAATTACCCGAAAATGCTTATCGGGACAAGCTGCAAAGCTTTTTCCTCATATGGTGAGCGGCCAGTCGGCGGCCGATGCGGCCAATCTGTTGGCCGAGCTCGCCATGTCCCAAGGCAGCAGGGATAATATCAGCGTCATCGTTGTCCAGTTTACGAGTTCAACACGGTAACCTTTACGAAGTCATTCTGTTGGGGTACGAGATTTTATGATAAAAATTGTAGGTTGATGATGAATTTGTTGAAGGTGATGGTGGAAGGGTTGTTTAGGTTGGGACTCGGGGCTTCTTGGACGGTCTGTGCTAGGTGTTTATAAAGGCTTTTGTTTTTAATTAACGCTAAGTTAAACCTTCAGATAATTGTGAAGGAGTCGACGCCTCGACGGTGGATAATATTTTGTTTTTATCGACTGTATTGTTTACGAATTTTACAATGTACAGTGAACTAGCACTTTGAGCTCATTTTTTAAGGTTTACATATACACCACTCAATTTCTATGTATTTATATATCGAACATCTCAACTTCTCTTTTTATATTTCATGCTAAGTTTTCCATGCCTGAAAATATGTATTTCCCTTTTAAGACGTCAAATAGTGATATTTTTTCTGATATGACGGATTTTGTTGGTAAAATTTTAGAAGTTTAGGTGTTAGATATGTANGTGGATAATATTTTGTTTTTATCGACTGTATTGTTTACGAATTTTACAATGTACAGTGAACTAGCCCTTTGCTTTGATTTTTGAAGGTTTACATATACACCACTCAATTTCTATGTATTGATATATCGAACATCTCAACTTCTCTTTTTATATTTCATGTTAGTTTTCCATGCCTAAAAATATGTATTTCCCTTTTAAGACGTTAAATAGTGATATTTTTTCTGATATGACGGATTTTGTTGGTAAAATTTTAGAAGTTTAGGTGTTGGATATGTACATACATAGAAATTTGGCGTTTGCAAGTGCCCCTTTGACTTTTGAAGGAACGGATTTATATGCAGGAATACGAGAATTTTAGGGATACTGCCGGGCTTAGTTTGAATAACGTTCGAGGGTCTGCTTGAATTTCAATACATTATTAATGTCTTAAATTTGTGAAAAAATAAGCTCTTTTTAGGTTAGATGTGCTGACATTTATTATTATTATTTTTATTATTGATTTGTTTTTGTCAAATATAATTTAAAGGTATGACATGGATTTTGAGGCAATCTTTTAAGCAAAAAATACTTAAAATTGATGCAAAGCTCTAATTTCAACAAACTGGCCGTCAAATTAACTAAGTCGATAAGATGAACTCAATGATAACAAAATTGGTTTAATTTAAGTCAAATGAAGTCATTAAACTATTTTTAAAAGTTATCTGGGCACCTTTGAAAGGCCAAACGAATGTCAAATATGACAAGTTCATAGTCGAATAGAGAGTCTCGACAAGATGAATCTAATAAGCTTAAGAACATTAATTTCTGACATTGTTAAGATACTCAAATATCTATGAAATATGGTCTGATTAAGAGAATATTTTCGAGTTGTACGATTAAAATACATCATATTTCTTCATTATTTGTAATTGAAACACAATAAATTGAGTCTCACCCCTATTATGAAGAGGGAGAGGAGCTTGAAGCCTGAAGTAGAGCTTGAATTTTAGAAGAGCTGAAGTCCAACTTCACCTCATCAGCAATCGCCGTCGACTATTAGTCTCCGACCGTCGCCAACTATCATTTGTCGGCCGCCATTGATCACCGTTAACCACCGTCGATAACCATTGACCACTGTTGATCACAATTAAATACGGTGATTCAACATCTTCCTTTATAGCGCAGTGTGCTATGAAGTATAGGGATATCCTCCTCGAGGTGATTTGGTTAAATCATAGGCTCCGTATGCTGATGAGTCGCTACCCACTTGGGATGTGAGATACTCACTCCCAGTTTATGGCTATGCGAGAGCTTTGAAAGCAACTGGGCATTCCCATACCAAATAACCATCCGTTGGTGTCCTAATTAAATAGGTTATGATAATGTAGGTGAAACTCCTTTAATTAAGAGTATTTTTGGATATCTTCAAGTAGTAATTAACTAAAGAAATATGTTTCTTTGGGAGTTTTCTTTCCTTAGAACAAAAATGTCCTTTTGGTTCTCCAGTTATGGCTAGCTTTTGTAGAGATTTTCTTCAAGGATACAGTGTTTTGGAGGTATTTCGATTCGATCTTTGTTCGGATGTATACTCTTGACTTATTACACAAGGATTACCCTATATATAAGACTTCTATAATCATTTTTAAAATTGTTTGCCTATTTGTTGTCATATATTCTTCTTTTTTATTCTTCTTCTCTTTGGATACTTTATATGATTTGTGCGAGAGATTTATTCGAAGGAAATAATAAAATGATATACAAATAAACAAGTTGGTAACTCTACATTCCTTTAAAAAGAAATAAAAACACTAATTAAAACTATAAAAAAGAAAATTAAAATTAATCACAGATTAAAATCAATTAAACAATCAATTTTAAATTTAATATAACTCAACACATTAATAACATTTAAACTAAACCCTAAGATCATCATCAGAACCAAACCCTAAAGCCCAAACCTTAAGCCTAAGCCCAAACACTAAAACACCCCTAGCTGAAGTTAATCCTAATGGCACATGACCTAAAAATAACCCCATGACACAATTAATGGATAAAATGAAATAAAATCAGCTCCTTATATCTAGTCCAAGCACTAGAAGATAAAAAATCGTCATCACTTCAAGCTAATTATCGCACCTGACAGCCTTGCCACTAAAACCCAAATCAACGCCAAAAAGACTAGATCCTACCAAATCTGAGCCTAACCACCCAAACCAAGATATTTCCTATTGAAGCTCAAGCCCTCCTGTGCCTCCACCATAGCCGTTGGAGCTACCAAGCATGAAATCTCTAAAGTGAGCANTATAAAAAAAATCTTAAATTGTTAAAAAAAATTGTTTGTAGTAACAACTTAATTCCAAACAAATTTGAAGAATAAATTTCAAGAAAAAATTTACAAATCAAATTTTCTTGAAAGAATATTTATTCATTTTTTAACCCAATTTTACAAAATACAAACTTCGTTACAAATTTTACAATTTACAAATTAAACAAAATGTGAAAATTTACAAAATACAACCTTTTACAAAAACTTCAATACAAATTTACAAAACTTTACACAAAGAATATTAATTCCTTTTTGCAAAAATTTTACAAAATAAAAATTTATGTACTAATTTTACAAATTTTCAAAAATATTATCAAGTTTCTTCACAATTTCCTCCAATCGGCACTCAGCAGTCTCTTCAAATTGGGATTCATCTTGAGTAGGGTTGTCAATTTGGCTCCAGATTAGAACAGGTTTGCCAATTTTCTTTGAAGAGTTAAGTTCTCTGCTAAGTAAGTGAAGCACATACAGCATTCTTCGGACTTTTGTAGTCTTCACCTGTGCAATTCTCACCAATTCCCTGAAACGCAATCAAGTTTCAGAAGATTATGTACATATATGCAATTTCTTATTACTGTAATCTGTTAGCATTCCATATTACTACAAATTTTGAACTCAAATGGAATTTCTTGCCAAAGAGATATGAGTAAATAAGATAGGTAACTGAGAGTTTTTCTGAAATTAATCCCATTCCAAAGGCAAATGGTACTCGAGCATTAAAATCAATCACCTCACATGTTGATGGATTACCAACCATATAGGCTATAACCCTGCATATTACCACTAATTAATAGTGCAAATTGTTATTGGAATTAAAGGGACTAATCTCTATATTTACTTTGCTCATCAGAGTGCAAGGATGACCTGAATATTAAGTGTTGGCTACACTGAGCTCATTTTCTGCAGCTCAAAATGAAAGATAATTTCTTCCAAGCAAGGATGACCTGAATATTAAGTGTTGGCTGCACTATGGACAAGCTATCAAAAACAGGTAAACAAATGTGACGTTTATCAAAAGGAACTAAAATCAAATAATCAATCACCTCACCTATTGATGAATTGCCAACCTTATAGGCTATAGCCAGACATATTACCACTAATTAATAGTGCAAATTGTTATTGGAATGAAAGGGAACTAATCTTTATATTTACTTTGCTCATCAGAGTGCTAGGATGACCTCAATATTAAGTGTTGGCTGCACTTTGAGCTCATTTTCTGCAGCTTAAAATGAAACAGAGCCCTGAATATTATAACTGCAGAAATTAAAAAGTTTCCTCGACTTCCTCTGATTAATGCATTAGAAGAGATAATAGAAACGACAAGATCATTTACAAAAATATTGCAAATTTTATATTCAGAGACGACATAATCAGAGATAACAGAGCCTTGAATGAAATATTCCTCTTATCTTAAAATGGTTGCAAACTTGTGTTGCCATTCAAAATTAAGAGTAAGAATAATAATTTACAGCATTTTTTCATATTCTTCTCATCAAATGGTTGCAAACTTGTGTTGCCTTCCAAAATTAAGAGCAAGAATAATCATCTAATGGGACACCGAAAAGAACCACTTCCATAATGCATCAAACCTAATTATAGTCAAAGAATGACAGCTAATTCCTCATGCATACCCAAGATTAGCATACTGACTCACTAAAGCCTATAACAGTAGCAAAACATAATGCATAAGATAAAGAAAGTAACAGTGCCAAGAAGGAGAAGTAATGCATACACATAAGTCTAAATGTGTTGACCTCACTTAATCCAAAAGCCCTGATTTCAACAGCAGCCAACAATGCCAAGAAGGAGAAGTAAAGATTAGATAACTGGAACTCAAGTATTCATAAAATTGAACTCAAGTATTTATATACGTAACTTGCTCAAGTATTTATAGAACTTGAACTCAAGGTGATCTACACACATACCAATCATTTGTTATGTATTACATGTCTAGAACAACCATTTCTAGCCGAAGGCAGAACTATAAACATAACTTGAACTCAAGTATTTACAGAACTTGAACTCAAGGCAGAACTATAAACATAAGAACTTGAAAAGGCAGAACTATAAACATTTCTTGCTCAAGTATTTACAGAACTTGAACTCAAGGCAGAACTATAACCATAAGAACTTGAACTCAAGGCAGAACTATAAACATTTCTTGCTCAAGTATTTACAGAATTTGAACTCCAGGCAAAACTATAAACATAACTTGAACTCAAGTATTTATAAAATTGATAAGCAAGAATTTAGCATTCGTTTTCTTGCTTATAAACTCAAGTATTCATCTTCCATACCACTTGGAAAACAAATATTATTGTTTTGAAAAGCTAAAGGAAAGAAGCATAATATTCTTTACAAAAAAAGTTTTGATCTAGAAGCAATAGCCGAACCACCACCGAATATGTAAACTTTCCTAACATATTTTCAATACAATATCACATATTTTCCTTTTAATTCTGCGGCCACAAATATTCTATTTTTTTGCAAATTTACACACATACCAGTCATTTGTTATGTATCACATGTCCAGAACAACCATTTCTATTCGAAGAATGGCAGCTCATTCCTCATGCATACCCAAGATTAGCATACTGAATCACTAAAGCGTACAACAGTAGCAGAATATAATGCATAAAAAAAGAAAGTAGGTACTAAATATTAGCCAACTCAACTGGTGATTCCATCAAAACCCTTTAAGGAATATCATGTAGGAACTAAATATACATCTAAACACTATAACGAAGAAACCACTAAATCAGATTTGCATACAGATAAATCTAAATGTATTGACCTCACTTAATCCAAAAGCCCTAATTTTATAATGAAAATCTAAATAAATCTAACATTATAATGAAAAANTTTATTGAATTTTCAAAATTCTTACTCCCAAACACTCTCATAGACCTTAGCTTTCATTTCCCATCATATCCAAACCACCACTACAACCAGAAAGCCCTACTCAAATCTGTAAGATAACCCTCCTAACAACTTCACACAGGCCCAAAATCACTTCCCCATTCAACAACCTCAATTTCTAGAGCCTCTAATCCCATCCAAAACCAAAATATTGGGCATTTTGGTTGAACTCATACAAAAAGATGATTTCAATCCAAATTGAACAAGTAAGGGGTGCATGAGTTCAAGGCGATCATCTCCAGCCAAACCAATTTAGGCCTTACCTTTTGAGTAAAGGTAACTAAAAATTGGTCCTTTGTGAAGAAATTCCCATTTCAATGCGTGTTAACCATTTGTATGTGTTTGTTAGATTATATGAAAATTTAGGTTCGATTAAAATCAAATTTGGTGTAGTGGATTGGTTGAATCAAGTGTGGGAGCATGGACAGTCTCGGTTCATCATCCCCATGGGGATCTTAAACGGATGTTGTACATTACAATGTATTGGGAACAAATGACCACGATTAGGTCGAACGATAGAGCGCGGAAAGACTAGCAGAGCAGATCAAAGCCAACATGGTAACATATGTAGAAAGCACACCCAACCTTAGAGAATTGCATGGACGTTCGAAGATGCCTAGGATGACAGGGTGCCACTTTGGTTAAACAAAAGTTGAGATACTATGATTTAAATATTCCAAAAAAAATTAAATACCTTTAAAAATTCATAACTTAATGAATAAAATTAAAAAAATAAAAGAAAAGTACCTCAGAACCCAGTGGTATAAGCAGAATCTAATAAAACTAAAACATAAAAATTTTAGCTTATAAAAAATATTAATTTTAATTAAAACCTTTAATTAGTAATTAAATAACTAAAATTTGTTAATTAATAAAGAATTTATGAAATTTGGATATGATGTGCTCTTTGTCATGGGAATGTTCCTTGATTTTTCAAAGGACAGATGCCATTTTTTAGTTAAAAAAAACCTTAATTCTCAATAAAAATGCTAATTAACTACAAAAATAAATTTAAGAAGAAAAGTAAAATTAAAAAAATAAAAAATTAATTAGAAAATTAAAAGAAAATAATATGCACTTAACTATTGAATTAAAATAACAACTTAACCCATTAAAACCAAAAAATTACTCAAAACTAATGAGAGGTATATTTGTAAATATGTAAAATCGCCTTTAACGCCTGGTCTCCAAGGAAATTAATTAAAATAATAAATTGAATATTTAAAATCCTAATAATTAAACCTAACTAACATATAGAATGAAATGGTTAAGTTAAAAATTTAAGTCAAACCCTAAGGACAGGTTTAGAAGCAAATTTATAATTATCTAAAAAATCATAATATATCAAAAAAATGTTTGTTAACTTCAATTATCTTAAATCAGAAGATTAATCATTAATCTATTATTTAAAACATTTGTAAGGAAATGTCTAATATAATTAAAACTAAATGATAATAATATAAATAAATAAGATAAGATGAAGTGTAATAATATGTCAAGTCCTAAAATCTTAAGAAAACCAAATTTAAACTAATTAATGAAAACCTAAACCAAATAGGTTACAATGAAACTCATAATTAGTAGAATAATATAATCATTACATCTTTTCTAACTGATTAACCCTTAAGCACTTAAGAAAAACTAAAATCAACAATTTTTGAACTCAAATAGTCATGAACTTAACAAAAAATAATAAAATATAATTGTATCAAACTAAAAGTAATTACAAACACAACCTCAATAACAATAAAACGATAATAATAATAATAATAATAATAATAATAATAATAATAATAATAATAATAATAATAANAAATGTCTAACATAATTAAAACTGAATAATAATAATAATAATAATAATAATAATAATAATAATAATAATAATAATAATAATAATAATAATAATAATAATAAGATGAAGTGTAATAATATGTCAAGTCCTAAAATCTTAAAGAAAACCAAATTTAAACTAATTAATGAAAACCTAAACCAAATAGGTTACAATGAAACTCATAATTAGTAGAATAATATAATCTATACATCTTTTCTAACTGATTAACCCTTAAGCACTTAAACAAAATTAAAATCAACAATTTTTGAACTCAAATAGTCATGAACTTAACAAAAAATAATAAAATAAAATTATATCAAACTAAAAGTAATTACAAACACAACCTCAATAACAATAAAACGATGATGATAAAAATAATAATAATAATAATAATAATAATAATAATAATAATAATAATAATAATAATAAAAATAAAATATTGGTAAACCTCATGAACTTAAGGTTTAAATAATTCAACTTAGAAGTCATTTATAAGAGAACCAACTCTAAAAGTTATCGCACACTAAGAATTTTTGTTAAACTAAATAGACAAAGTCAAAAAGATAAAAATCTTAACCACTCATTTAAATATATTCAATTAATAAACATTAAAGAACACTAAACAAACTTCTACCTTAAGATGGAGTAGCTTAAGTCAAGAANGAAATGTTGGTAAACCTCATGAACTTAAAGTTTAAATAATTCAACTTATAAGTCATTTATAAAAGAGCCAAACTCTAAAAGTTATCGCACACTAAGAATTTTTGTTAAACTAAATAGACAAAGTCAAAAAGATAAAAATCTTAACCACTCATTTAAATATATTCAATTAATAAACATTAAAGAACACTAAACAAACTTCTACCTTAAGATGGAGTAGCTTAAGTCAAGAATCACGAGCTCATAAGTATGCCCCTCATGAACTAAGAAATTCCCAAATTNTCCCAAATTGACTAAAACAAAGAAATTGAAACAAAACAAATCAAGCTCAAAGCAAACCAAATCACCACCAAGTGATCAGAAAAACATGAATATAGAAAAACATAAAATTGGATAAGAGATAATAAGTGAACTTAAGTAAATGATGAGTAAAAGTTCTAAAGTCAACAAAACTCAAAGTAAACCCCAAAAATATATCATAACTTAAATTTAATCCTAACTTAATCAACCTCGGTCTATTAAGAGACATTGAATGAGATAACCCATGGTTACTGATAAGAACTCTTTCATTTCGTTTTAACCAAGCATACCACAAACCTTAATGTCCTGGGACAATAGAACCAGGGGATCTTGACTAGTGTCTTCAGAAGTCAATCTTATTAATAATGAAGTCAATCAAAGACAATTTTCAGTAAAAAAAAATAAATCAATCAAAGATAATCCTAGTAAAAAAAATCAAATCAATTAAAGACAATCCTAGTAAAAAAAGGAAAAAAAAAATGATTGAAAGTCAAATAAAAGCCGAACAATATAAAAATCATCAGCTCAATAACATTTGAAAGATATTAAAATGTAACGTCTAATGATTAAATAAAACCAAATGCAACTTGACCTAAATGATATTTAGCAGATAATGAGAACAAATGTAATATGATAATAATTAAAGAAAGAGTTTTCTCATTAGGGGTACTATGCAAGTATACGTATCATTTCAAGTAATATAGATTTTTTTTAAAAAACTCAAGTATCGATCCCACAGGGAAGCCAAAAACAAGTAAATAATAAAATGAAATATATGAATTTTGACTTTAAGAAAACTTTACTTAAGATTGCAATAACTATCTAAAGATGAAAATTAAGTTTACTAAATTCTACNCATAAGTATGCCCCTCATGAACTAAGAAATTCCCAAATTGACTAAAACAAAGAATTGAAACAAAACAAATCAAACTCAAAGCAAACCAAATCACCACCAAGTGATCAGAAAAACCTGAATATAGAAAAACATAAAATTGGATAAGAGATAAGAAGTGAACTTAAGTAAATGATGAGTAAAAGTTCTAAAGTCAACAAAACTCAAAGTAAACCCAAAAAATATATCATAACTTAAATTTAATCCTAACTTAATCAACCCCGGTCTATGAAGAGACATTGAATGAGATAACCCATGGTTACTGACAAGAACTCTTTCATTTCGTTTTAACCAAGCAGACCACAAACCTTAATGTCCTGGGACAATAGAACCAGGGGATCTTGACTAGTGTCTTTAGAAGTCAATCTTATTAAAAATCAAGTCAATCAAAAAAAATTCTCGGTAAAAAAAATAAATCAATCAAAGATAATCCCAGTAAAAAAAAAATCAAATCAATTAAAGACAATCCTAGAAAAAAAAAGGAAAAAAAATTTGATTGAAAGTCAAATAAAAGCCGAACAATATAAAAATCATCAGCTCAATAACATTTGAAAGATATTAAAATGTAACGTCTAATGATTAAATAAAGCCAAATGCAACTTGAACAATAGATAATAATTAAACCTCAGAGCTATGAAGATTCTTGGTGACGCTACTCATGGTTCTTAACAAGAATCTTCTAGCCGAAATATGTGATTTGACCCATAATTATGCAAATATTTATACTCGTTAATATGCATGAACTAAATGATATTTAGCAGATAATGAAAACAAATCTAATATGATAATAATTAAAGAAAGAGTTTTCTCACTAGGGGTACTATGCAAGTATACATATCGTTTCAAGTAATATAGATTTTTTTTAAAAAAACCCAAGTATTGATCCCACAGGAAAGCCAAAAACAAGTAAATAATAAAATCAAATACATGAATTCTGACTTTAAGAAAACTTTACTTAAGATTGCAATAACTATCTAAAGATGAAAATTAAGTTTACTAAATTCTACTACTTGCACGTAAATGTAACGACTTAGAAAATATATAAAAGGAGACTTTCTCCTTACCGATAATTCATAACCAGTGTACGATTTCAAAATTTGTTCAGAAACTTAAATGTGATATTGTGACAAAAAAGGGCATGCATATTTCTTTACTTAATTTCAAATTGTGCAATGAACATTGGCTAATCTAAAGTTGGTGTCAACATGTATAATAATGTTGGGCAGGTTCTAGTCTCTCACTTCTAGATTATCCACTATGTCCTCTCTATAGGACCTACCAGTGACCCTTAGTTCCAATCTCTAGACCAAATTAATAAAAAAATCTAGCTTGTCACTCTAGAAACATTAATTCTACGCTCATCAAATCTTATCTCTCTATCTATTTGGACCGCCCTTTAGACGATGACGACTACTCTTTCCGAGATAGAATGTGATACTTAAAAGTCAAGAAACCTTAGCCCTTTCGGGTCTATAAATTCGTCAACATGTTTTAACAATATAAGTAGCCAAATTGTAAAGTAAAATGAAGGACTGTTAAAAATATCATCACATTTTTTAGGAATAAAAGAAGTTCTAAAGAAAATCAAAATCACATACTTAATTACTTCATATTGCAAGAAGAAAGAAAGAAAACTACTCATGAAGAAGGGGATAACACCACTAAACATATTTATAAAATTTGATCTAAAGTATAAAACTTAAGGAAAAAGATACTAATACTTATCTAGAATGTTCCCCGAAGCACTTCTTTGAAGTTCTCTGACTTCTCTGACTCCAACATCATCTGCAAGACTCACAAACTCCAGAAATAACAAAGGCTCACAAAGAAAACTTCTCACACACTTAACAAACTCAAACACTATGAGGCTCTATATATTTGACCTCCTAGCCTCTTGGAATTAACTTATATTTATAGAGCTTCAAAAATGACCAAGGGTTGCTTCAGACACCTTTTTCAAAATTTGGCGTCAATCAATGAATCTTCTAGAAAGTAACTATAACGCCAAGCAGCCCAACTGTCGTGCCTAGGCGTTAGCCAATTTTTGCACCCCGTGCCTATGCGCCAGTTCAGCTGGTTTGGTACTTTTCTTCAATTTAGCCCATTTTGCTCCTTTTTGATGTGTTTTTTGCTCCTTTTTACTCTTAAAATTTTTTCTTGCACCTGCAACCAAAAACCTAAAAATACCCTTTATTAAAGCATAATATCCTAAAAATTTGAGCATAAAATGTACATAAAAATAGGTAATTTTATGGTGGATTAATTCCCCCAAACTTAAATGTTAGTTGTCCTCAAGTAACCTTTCTTACTATATATAAAAAGTATAACTTATGAAAGTGAGTTTTACTTGAAGATTTATATAGTCTTTGTTTTTTTAATGTAATAGTGAAACATTAGAAAAATTTTTAATAACATAGGTTAAAACTTGAATGTAAAATATTTATTAGTCAAGTTTAAGAATTCTGATTTCCTATTTATTTTAAGAGTAATTGCAAGTATATAAATTTTAGGCATTTGGAGCAAAAGTAGCGAAAGTGACAAAATTTGGAGCCGAAATAATAAATTTTGGGATTCTAGCACCTGAAGTGCCAGAATTGGTGCCTGGCGAATCATTTTACAGAGAGCCAACACCTGATGTGCCATTTGATAGAGAGCTGGCGCTTAAAGCTCCAAAACCCAGAATAGCGCGGTTTTAAGCAAGTTGGCGCCTGAAGCTCCAAAGATAATTTTTTGCGGATTAAGGGAATTCAGAATGAATTTTGCACAAATTTTGAAAGGTGCACTTGTTCTAAATACTCCATGGAGTGAGTCAATGCATCTAGATGCTTTAGAAGGTTCTTTTATGAAGGGATATGTCTCTTAGATCAATAAACATGTCTTTTAAATTCAAAATGGTTGACTTTTGGATAGAATTTTGGAGGAAATTTTGAATTCTTTTGGAGGGAGGTAGCCTCTAGTAAAAGAGAGGGTAGTCTAGGGCTTGAGGTGTGTGTGAAATGGGGGTTGATGTTAGAGAGTGGTGTGAAATTGAGAGAGAGAGAGAAAGTGAAGGGCTTGAAGATTTTCTTCAAGAAATATAAGAGAGGGTAGGTGAGAGATTTCTTTTTCATTTCACTTATAAGAGAGAATTGAGAGTGCTTGTAAAGTGGGAAAAGTTCTTGAAGAGAACTTCTGAGGATTTGCTTGGGAAGGATTGTGAGATAAGTTATGTTCTTTTACTTTTTTGTTTTGTAGATTTGTTTTTATATATGAAATCTGTGTTTTGTCGTATCTTTCTAAAGAATTCTTAGTAGGCTTCTTTATCAGTCTCTTTACTTTGAGATATAGTTTTGTGAATAATTTATTTTGTTTTATACAGTTTTAAATGTCAAGAATTTAGGATGATTTGAACTCCAATCTTCATTTACTTTTCGATCTGACCAATGAAAATGTTAAAATATGTGGAGAAACATGTGTTTCAAAAGGGCTATGAATTCTACAACATGGGGAGAATAACATTTGATTCCATGGTAGAGCATGTCATCCATGGGTTTGAGTGCAAATATATAGAGAGATTTTCTTTGTTGGATGTAGAATTAGATATTTTATGGTGACAGATTAAACTCTCCAATTTGGTCCAGTTGATTGTAAACTAATGTGTATGAGTTCGTTGTAAAGGGGAAGGATGATTTCTTAAATTTGAACTCTTCACCAGAAAAACTTTATTTATTTTTTGTAAATTTTACTTTTGAATGTTTAACAATTAGTTTAATTAACTTAGTCTTTTAACTGCGTTTTATTTAGCATTCACTTATTTAGTTTATATTCGAATTTTGTACTTCACTTGTGTAGTTTAAAATTGTAGTTTACATTATAATCTTAAGAATTTACTTATAAGCATTTCCAACTTCCCTGAGAGATCAATATCTAAGTCTCAATTAGAGCCCTTTACTTGTGTTATTTTTAGGGGTTTTGGCAGTTTAAAATTTTTTTTAAAGAATAAAACTATTTTCAGTAAAGTTATTTTTGTTGGGATTATATTGTATATTTAATATTGTATCTGCCGTGTGTATTTTGTAGTATTAAAAAATATTTGCAAAATTAAAACACTAAATCCACCCGCATTAATTTTTTGACACCTTTGCCGGGGAAGTAATGGAAAGTAGTAGTAAGTTATTTTATAATTTAAATTATTTTTTTTAAACTTAAAAAATAATATTTGTAGTTTAGTTTGAATATTTTTGTATTTTAGTGTAATTATTTATTTTAAATTACTTGTTGTGTTTGTTTATGCGTTGTGTAAGATCTGAAGGTTTAGTACATTACGATTCAGAGTTAGAAAGAACTATTAGAATATACAAAAACAAGAAAAAGTGATAGATCATTTTAGAAAAATGGCTTGCAACTTAAGTAATGCTAGAAATAAAAATAAACTTTATCAGAGACCTTAAAGAGATTATGCTAATATTACAACAAATGAAATTTATTCAAGTATACAAAACTCTTTTGTAACAACCAATTCATTTTAGCTTAAACATGTTATTATCTAAATGATACAAAATAATCAGTTTGGGGGAAAACCAATTGAAGGTCCTAACTTACACCTTGCTAGTTTTTTAGAATTATGTGCTACTTTTAAATATGATGGAGTGTCAAATGATGCCGCTAGACTTAGATTTTTTTCATTTTTCACTAAGGGATATAGTTAAGATGTGGTTAAACTCGTTAGCAACTAGATTCATCAGAATTTGGGGAGAGTTATAACAAAAAATTTTATCTAAATATTCCCCACCTTAAAAAAACTACTAAACTTAGAAACGATATTACATCTTTTTGTCAGTTTGAAGAGAAATCAATTTATGAAGCCTGAGAGAGAATTAAAGATCTCCTTGAAAAATGTCGACACCATGCATTGCCAGATTTGTTAATAATTGAAACATTTTATAATTAATTAGTTAGACTTCTTATATCGATAATTGACATTGCTGTTGGTGGATCATTAATATAAAAAACATTTGATGAAGTGATACACCAAAATAATATGTTGATTTAAGTATACATTTTATACTTATTTTTTGTGATATTGCCTTTTAAAGAAGGGTATTTGCATGTTTTTGTTGTAGTTATATCAATTTTAGGCATTTGAAGCAAAAGTAGCGAAGAGGACAAAATTTGGAGCCAAAACAGCAAGTTTGGGATTCCGATACCTGAAATGCCAGAACTAGTGCCTGAAGCACCAATTGACAGAGAGCTGGTAGCAGAAGCGCCATAATTGGCACCCGAAGTGCTAGAATTGGCGGCTGAAGTGCCATTGGACAGAGTGTTGGTGCCAAAAGTGCTTGAAGCGCTAGATTTGGCACCAAAAGTGCCAAAACCTAGAACAAAGCAGTCATAGACAACTTGGCACTTGAAGCGCTAGAACCAACACCTGAAGTGTCAGAGATGACTTTTTGCGGATTAAGGCGGTTCGAGATTAATTTTGTGCAAATTTTGGACGAGACACTTGTTCTAAACGCCCCATGGAGTGATTCGATGCATCTTGACACTTTTGAAGGTTCTTTTATGAACGGATATGCCTCTTGGATCAATAAACATGTCTTTTGAATTCAAAAAGGTTGACTTTTGGAAAGAACTTTGAAGGGAATTTTAAACTCTTTTTGAAGGGAGGCAGCCTCTAATAAAAGTGAGGAAAGTCTAGGACTTGAAGAGAGTTTATAAGGGGGCAGCAAGAGGAGTTTGAAGAGAGAGATTGGTGTGAAATAGAAAGAGAGAGAAAGTCAAGAGCTTGGAGATTTTCTTCAAGGATTGTAAGAGGAGACGGAAAGCGAGAGATTTCTTCTTCATTACACTTCTACGAGAGAATTGAGAGTGCTAGTAAAGAGGGAAAGTACTTGAAGAGAACTTTAAGGGATTTTCTTGGGAAGGATTTTGAGATAAGTTGTGTTCTTTTATTTCTTTGTTTTGTAATCTTATTTTTATATATGAAATTCATGTTTTTTCGTATCCTTTTCATGAATTTTTAGTCGTCTTCTTTATCCTTCTTCCTAGTTTGAGATATGATTTTGTGTAGAAATAATTTTATTTTATACAGTTTTAAATGTCAATAATTTTTGATGATTTGAACTCCGATCTTCATTTACTTTTTGATCTGGCCAATTTAAATGTTAATATGTGTTGAGAAACATATGTTCTAAAAGGGCTATGATTTCTACAACATGGGGGAGAATCACATTTGATTCCATGGGATTGAGTGCAAATAAATAGAGAAATATACTTTGTTTGATGTAGAATTGGAGAGTTTAAGGTGACAAATTAAAATCCCCAATTTGGTCCAATTGATTGGAAGCTAATGGAAGATTGTTAGCCCTCAAGTGACGGAGTAGTGGGAGCTTTGGAGTGACAGCCGATATCCTCTTAGCCTAACCACTAAATTAGGGACCAAACTCCGGATTAATCAATGTTCTTTATGCACTTAGAAGAGGATAAAAAAAGGATTGCTCCTATTTGACACAAAACAATTTTATATATTTTCAAATGATTTTAATTTCTTCACAATCTATACACTCATTATAAAGGGGAAGGATGCTTTCTTAAATTTAAACTTTTCATCTCAAAAATTTTATTTAATATTCGTAAATTTACTTTTGAAAGTTTAGTAATTAGTTTAATTAACTTAGTTTTTTAATTGCATTTTATTTAGCATTCACTCATTTACTTTAGATTCAAATTTCGTACTTCACTTTTGTAGTTTAAAATTAGTTTACATTATAATCTTAAGAATTTACTTATAAGCATTTTCCACTTCCCTGTGAGATCGATACCTAGGACTCTATTGGAGCCCTTTATTACTTAAGTGATACATATACTTGCATTATTATTAAGGAGATTTAGCAGTTTAAAGATTTTTAAAAGATAAAACTATTTTCACTAAAGTTATTTTTGTTGGGATTAAATTTCATATTTACTATTATATCTATCGTTTATATTTCGTAATATTGAAAAATATTTTCAAAATTAACACGCTAAATCCACCCTGTATCAAGTTTTTGGCGCTGTTGTCGGGGAAGTAACGGAAAGTTGTAGTAAGCTATTTTATAATTTAAATTCTTTTTATTTTTAAACTAAAAAAAAGTGTTTGTAGTTTAATTTGAATATTTTCATATTTTAATGTGTTTGCTTATTTTAATTACTTATTGTGTTTGTTTATGCGTAGTGTAAGATCTGAAGATTTAGTACCTTACGATTCTGAGTTAGAAAGAACTATTATAAAAATTAGAAATAAACAAAAGGAGATAAACCATTTTAGCAAAATGGCTTGCAATTTAAGTAATGTTGAAAATGAAAATAAACATCACCAGAGACCTTTAAGAGGTTATGTTAATCCTACAACAAATAAAAATCATTTAAGTATACAAAACTTTGCTGTATGGGCCAATTCATTTGAGCTTAAACCTGCTATTATCCAAATAGTAGAAAATAATAGGTTTGGGGGAACACCAACTAAAGATCCTAACTTACGTCTTGCAAGTTTTCTCGAATTGTGTGCTACTTTTAAATATGATGGAGTGTCAAATGATGCAGATAGACTCAGACTTTTTCTTTTTTCATTAAGAGATAAAGCTAAGATGTGGTTAAATTTGTTAGCACCTGGATCTATCAGAACTTAGGAAGACTTTTCACAAAAAATTTTACCTAAATATTTTCCACCTTCAAAAACTGCTAAGCTTAGAAACGATATTAGATCTTTTTGTCAGTTTGAAGGGGAATCAATATATGAAGCCTGAGAAAGATTTAAAAATCTCCTTAGAAAGTGTCCGCACCATGCATTTTCAGATTGGTTAATAATTCAAACTTTTTATAATGGATTGTTTGGATATGTTAGATCAATAATTGGCGTTGTTGCTGGTGGACAATAATGTCAGAACCATTTGATGAAGCATATTCTTTAATTGAAGTGATGACTACTAATAATTTTCAAAGGCTCTATGAATATGTAAATCCAAAAAGAGTAGCTAGTATTCATGATTTTGATATAATATCTATATCAGCTACCCAAATAGCTGCTATATCAAAGAAGATAGACCAATATAGAATGAATTATTCTCATATATCACTTGTGCTTGAGGAAAACTCATTGAGACAAATGATAGAATCTTAATCTTCTTATTAGACCTTAAATGTAATAAATAATTATTCTAATAATTATTATGCTAATTATTATAATCCTGGTTGGAAAAATCATCCAAATTTTAGTTGAAGTAACAATAACTTTAATGTTGGAAATCCACAATGGGGAAACAACACTGCGAACCCATTAAGAAACTCCAAAAATCAAGGAATTCCAAATTATAAACCATATTACCCTCCAGGTTTTAAAAATTTGCAGAGTAAGGAAAAAAAGATATGAATGGAAGAATTAATATTGCAAATCAATTACAAAGTCAAGGAGCTGCAATTAGAAACATGGAAAATCAATTGGGATGTATTACTACTGCACTTAGTAATAGACCTTCGGGACTATTTCCTAGTAATGTTGAAAAAAGTCCTAAAGATCAGAACAAAGTGTAATTTAAGTCTATTTAACTGAGAAGTGGAAATGATTGGAAACTAGAGTTCAAAAAGAAGTGGAAGTTGAAGTTGAAAAATATTTGGTGGAAAATGATAAATATGGTGAAGATTTTCATTTTGAGTCAAAATGTCCTATTAAACTAACGCAAATCACTATAGAAAGAGCACCACCTCTATTTCCTCAAAGGTTGAAGCTGAAAATAGAGATAACCAATTTTAAAAATTTTTAGAAATATTGAAGAAATTAACGACAAAAATTCCATTTGTTGAAGCCTTGGAACAAATGTCAAAATATATGAAGTTCATGAAGGATATATTTAATAAATAAAAGGAATTTCATAGATAATGAAACTATTACACTCAGTGAAGAGTGTAGAGCTATAATTCAGAAAATGCTTCATGAAAAACTCAATGTTCCTGATATTTATACAATTCCTTATGCTATTGGGGAAATATTTTTTCGAATAGCTTTATGTATTTTTTGGAGCCAGTATTAATCTTATGCAATTATCAATTTTCAGAAGGTTGGGTTTAGGAAATATTTCATACAACTAAAACTCTTCAGTTAGTTGATTGTTTCATTAACTATCCTAAAGAAGTTATAGAAGATGTTTTGGAAAAAATTGATAAATTTATCTTTGCTGTGGATTTTATTGTATTAGATATGGAGGAATATAAATAAATTCCTATGAGTTTAGGAAGACCTTTCCTTGCCACTGGAAGAGATTTGATAGATGTGCAAAAAGAGAACTAATTATGAGAGTTAGTGATCAAGAAGTTTCATTTAATATTGCAAAAGCAATGAAATACCCTACAAAAGAGCAAGATCTTGAATACTTCAGAATGGATATTAATGAATATTTAAGCCATAAATATTTCAAGAAGAAATTCGGAAAGGAATTTGAAAAAGAATATGTATAATATTAGGATGAGGATAAAATACAAGATGAATCTACAAAAGTGAGTAATGAAGGTTTGAATTATATTAAAGAAAAAAATTGAATGGTTAGACCCTACAGAAAGTAATAAGAATTTGATTTCATCCATGGAGAAACATCTTGAACTAGAACTGAAAACACTTCCTACCCACTTAAAGTATGCATTCTTAGGAGATTTATCTACATTACCTGTTATAGTATCTTCATAATTTACTGATACACATGAACAACAGTTGTTGAAAACTTTGAGAAGATACAAGAAAACTTTTACATGGACATTAGCTGATATTAAATGAATCATTCCTTCAATTTGCATGCATAGAATTTTATTGGAAGATAAATATGAACTAAGAGCTGATCTTCAAAGGAGATTGAATCCTATGATGAAAGAAGTCGTCAAGAAAGAGATTTTAAATTGGTTTCAGACAGTATTTGGGAGAGTCCAATTCATTATTTTCCAAAGAAAGAAGGAGTGATTGTAGTGACAAATGAGAATAATGAATTAAAACCAACAAGATAAGTCACTGGATAGTGGATCTGCATAGATTTTAGAGAATTAAATTCTACCACCAGGATGGATTATTTCCCTTTACCCTTTTTGAACCAGATGTTGGATAGGCTGGTTGGGCACATATAAATTTTTTTCTAGATGGATATACCGATTATCATCAAATACCTATTGTTCTAGAGGATCAAGAAAAAACAACATTTACTAGTCCTTATGAAACTTTTACTTTTTTCGGTGAATTCCCTTTGGATTATGTATTGCACATGCAACATTTTAAAAATGTATGATGTTAATATTCAGTGATTTAATTGAGAAAGGGATAGAAGTCGTTATGAAAGATTTTTCTATATTTGGAACTTCATTTGAAATATGTTCAAATAATATAGAGAATGTTCTAGAACGATGTGAAAAGACTAATCTCATATTACACTGGAAAAAATATTAAATTATAGTTACACGAGGAATTGTGTTTGGGCGTAAAATTTCAAAAAATTACATGGAAGTAGTTCCTGCAAAAGTTTAGGTCATATCAAACTTACCTACACCTACTACTGTAAGAGGAGTTAGGGGCTTTTTAGGACATGTTGGATTTTACAGGCGATATATTAAAGATTTTACAAAAGTTATAAAGCCTTTATGCCAACTTCTGGAAAAAGATCCAAATTTTGATTTTAACCAAGATTGCCTTAAAACCTTTGAAATTTTAAAGGGAAAATTAATCACTGTTCCTATAATTGTTTCACCTGATTGGGAACCTTTTGAATTAATGTGTGATGAAGGTGATTATGCAATTGGAGCTGTTTTAGGGTAAAGATTTGACAAGATTTGTAAAGTCATATACTACGCTAGTAATAACTCTTAATAATGATCAAATTAAGTACACCACTACTGAAAAAGAGTTAGTAGCCCTTGTTTATGCTTTTTATAAGTTTAGGTCATATCTAATTTGAGCCAAATGTGTTGTGCATACTGATCACTCGTCTATTAAATATTTAATGCAAAAGAAAGATACGAAACAAAGATTAATTAGATGGGTAATTTTAATGCAAGAGTTTGATTTTATAGTAGTTCATAGGAAAGGGACTGATAATCAAATTGCTGATCATCTATCTTGGTTAGCACAGGTAGAAACTCCTGATTTGGAAAAAGTAATTAATGAAACTTTTCCTAATGTACAACTTTATCCTGTAAAAGGATAGGAAACACTTTGGTATGTTGATATTGTGAATTATATTGTTACTAGTATTTTACCATATGGAATAAGAAAATAACATGAAAAGAAATTCATTCACGATACAAAATCTTATATTTTTGGATGACCCATATTTGTACAAATAATGCAAAGATTTAGTAAAGAGACGATGTGTGTCTTATTAGGAAATTCAGGAAATTAATAAAAAATGTCTCGATTCTAAATTTGGAAGTCATTTTGGGAATGATAGAATTGTTCATAAAATTTTGTAATCGGGATTTTATTGGCCTACTCTATTTAGATATATATATATATATATATATATATATATATATATANATTATCCAAAAATGTCATGATTCTGAATTTGGAGGTCATTTCGGGAATGATAGAAATGTTCATAAAATTTGGCAATTGGGATTTTATTGGCCTACTTGATTTAGAGATGTTAATATATATATATATATATATATATAAACATGTGATTGGTGTTAGAGAGNATTTGGCAATCGGGATTTTATTGGCCTACTTGATTTAGAGATGTTAATATATATATAAACATGTGATTGGTGTTAGAGAGTAGATAATATTTGAAAAAAAAATGAAATGCCTCTAAATTTTTATTTGGAAATTGAAATTTTGATGCATGAGGATTGGACTTTATGAGACCATTTATACCTTCATTTGGAAATGTGTATATATTGATTGTAGTGGATTATGTTTCAAAATGGATTAAAGCAATTTATTTACCTCGATGTGATGCTTGGAGTGTTTTAAAATTTTTAATCAAAATTATTTTTACAAGATATGAAATATTGAGACTAATCATTATTGATGGAAGATCTCATTTTAAGAATGCAAAAATTGCAGGAGTGGAAAAAATATAATATAATGCATAAAATGTAACTGCTTATTATCCCTAGACTAGTAGTTTGACAGAAGTATCTAATTGTGAAATTAAAATAATTCTGGGAAAAATGTGAATCCTAATAAAATGGATTGTTCTGTTAGATTAGATACGACATTTTGGGCATACAAGACAACTTATAAGACACATATTGGAATGTCCCCGTATAGATTAATTTTTGGGAAGACTTGTCACTTACAAGAAAAATTGGAGCATTAAGCTTATTGGGCTATTAAGGAATTCAATTTCAATTTGAAAGATGTTGGTGATAAAATATTTTTGCAATTGAATGAGCTTGAAGAAATTAAGAATGAATCTTACAGTAATGCCAAGATTTATAAGGAAAGAATGAAAGAATGACATGATCATAAGATAATAAAAAAATAATTTGAGCATAGAAAGAAAGTTTTATTATATAACACATGATTGAAATTATTTTTTGGAAAATTGAAGACTTGGTGGAAAGGGCCATTCAGAATTGTAAAAATTTATCCCTATGGAGCTACTAATATTGAAGATCCCAAGAATGAAAGGATATTTAAATTGAATGGGCACAGATTGAAGTCATATTTTTATGGTCAAAGACCAGTTTTCAAAGATACTGTAGTGTTGGGTCACCTAGAAGAAAGATTAGGAATGTCGGCTGACGACATTAAACCAAACGCTTTGTGGGAGGCAACCCATATTCATCGTTGTTTATTTTTCTTATATGTTTTGTTCAAAATAATTAACATATATATTTATATATTCCGTGTAATTGAGAAATTTGAAATTAAGAAAATATTTAGAAACATACTCATTTACCTAATTTTATGGAAGAATTGAGTATTTATTGGATCGAAATCTGAATGACAACTTTTTTGGAACTGGTGCATGATGCGCTAAATTGGTGCCTGAGGAGCCATATTCCATAAAATTGGCGCCTAAAGCATTGCGATGACAAAAATGACTTAAAACATTTTAAAAGGCAGTTTTTGGGGGTTTTGGGCAGGTTATCTTCCTTATAACTCCCAAAAACTAATTCCAAAGTCCTTTTTAGGGTGGAGAAAGAGGGAAGAGTTACAAGTTTCCAATTCCTATGGCTTCCCACTCTAAAAATTTAGCGAGATTTGGAATTTTCAAATGAAGAAAGTTCAACAGTTTTGATGCGCAGAAGTTACATGGTCGAGTTTTTGTGAAGAAGAGACTAATCATGTAAAGGGTATTTGTGAATCGAGAATTCAACACACCGAATACTCGTGTGGAAGATATTATTGTGCAGAGACACTGGGAAGTAGTTTGATACACTACGACCGCTGTAGTTATCCCTGTGGTGAAAGTGTTTTATGTAAATCTGAATGAAATCTACAAAGGAATTGTCTATGTGCGAGGCAGGTTTGTGTAATTCACTCCTTCAAGAATAAACGAGTTGTTTATGATTGAAAGTGTTCCTATTTGCAACTATGCAAATTTTACCCCTACAAGAGATGATATGAATGAACTCTATCGATACCTTACGGATGAAGATGCACATTGGGAGGCTAGAGATGATGGAAATGTAAGTTTTTCTTCTTCATTGTTAAATCCTGAATCTAAGGCATGACATTTCTTTATTTCATCGAAATTACTCTCCACTATGAATATCAGTAAGTTATCTAAGCAAAGTGCTATTCTGAATTACTGTATTCAAATTGGAAAACCTATTGATATTGGTGCAATAATTGTGAAATGAGTTTTGGGTTTGATTGTCAATGGATCTGCAACTGGACGGGGACATCCATTCACAATTTTACTACTATGCATTCAATCGCAAGTACCTTATCAAAGTTGGGGGAAAGTGCTTCTTCTTTGGAAGCCGATGGATCCAGAAGTCTACTGCAATTGTTATGGGATGGGAGATGAGAATGATATGAATGTATTGATGGGTCAAGCATCCCAAAATTCATTACCAATTAAGCTTTACTTCAGTTTGAACGTACTTTTGAAAAAGATCAAGAAGATAGAAAAAGAGGTACAAAACCTTATGCATGCAATTGGGAATATTTCTAAAATGTTGGATCATCTGGAATGGAAGCTGAAGGAACATTTTGAGCATATTGGTCATATTGAAGATTGTTTGGTACGTATGTTCAAGAAAAATGTTTGGATTAAGGATGATTCAATTGATGAATTTCCTTATGGACCTTTCTACAACTTGTACGTGCACTAAAAATCCATGGAAGTGTTGACCTCTGTCTAGTTTCCTCTTTAGTATCCTAGGGTTTAGCCATAAGACTTTCCTGTTGATTATTTCTAGAGGACTAGAAAAGGAACCCTCACCATTAGAAACTCTAAACTCTTCCTTACTCAACTAGAAATTCCACATATTGGTCCTAACCTCTAGCACTTAGTAGGTGGGGCCAATATGGGGGAGCTCAAGGGGAGCCCCCATAGGATTATTTGGCCTCAGGGTCAATCCTCTGGGTGTTGGTCTTGAGCTAGTGCATACACCGTCACTCACTTGCACATTACATCCCACTCATAATCCTGAACTCAAACTTGTTGACTTTGATCCCTTGATCTTCTGGAAAACTCTTGTAGAGATTCCCCTAAACCCACTAGCCCTAGGCTAGGATTTAGATAAGATCAGTACGTAGAGGACCCAAATGGAGACTCCATTGGTCCATAGCTCAAATTGGGTGGTTGGCACCTCAATTTCACCAAAATACGTAAATTAGCCTTTTGCCCCCAAATCTACTCAATTTACCACGACACACCCAAACCTTTAGTTTGACCAAAATTCCCAATTTCACCCAAAATAACAAAATTTTTTCAAAAATCATTTCAAACCATTTGAAACCACCCAAATTACCAAAATACCTCTCAAATTGCCAAAATTACAAAAATACCCTATGTGGCCCAAACTTTCCCAAAACCCCAAAATCATTTCAAATGCCCCAAAAACCATTTTAGACTCTTCAACTAAACCCAATTTGGCCAATTTGACCAACATTGACTAAAAGACTCAAATTTCCCTTAAAGGCTCAATTACCCTAATTCACCCCAAATGTCCACCAATTTGATCTCAATCTTCTCCAATTTCAATCCTAAACTCAAATTCATCATGAAAAAACTCAATTCAACCAAATATAAGTCCTATTGACTCACATTGTGAAACCAACTTCAATCAAAACCAAAATCCCTAATTTTTACCATATGGCCTAATATCGCCCAATTGAACCCTATAGCCCACTCACTTGCACCAATTTGAATATCAAACCCTCTATAACATTTCTACACACCAAATTGAACCCTTAATTGGCCTTGTTCAACATTTAATTTCACTCAATTTCAACCCAAATCCAAAATTCCCAAATTAGCCCCAAGTTGAATGCCTTAACCCCAAAATTGGTGCCCAATTGATGTTGAGAACTCTTTATAACATCCCACTAGACCATTTTGAATCATAAAATTGGACTTAGCCCAAATTTAGCCTAACCTAAACCCAAGTTCAACCCAACATGCCCAAATTGACTAAATGATCAAGTACCACCAAATTGAACTCCTATATCAATTTAAAACCACTTAAAATCTTTTCTAAACTCTTTATGACAATAAGTTACACAAAGTTTCTCAATAAATTGAGTCTAATGTCATGGCTAGCCCAACCTAGACCCAACTTCAAGCCAATTTGTCCCAAATCGAACCCATGCACCAAAATTGACTAGCCATGCCAAATTTATCAAGCCAAAGCTTCTACAGCCATCAGGTACACCCTAATGACTAGGATAGACTCACTTAGCCCCCCCTAGAGGACGTATGGGCCAATGGTCCCTTAATTTAAGGGATTTCATCCCATTTTTGGCCTAATCTTGAAATATCTTTTCCATCATGCCATACCAATAGGGGTTAACAATCATTAGGCACCCGCTGACCTCCTTGAGCAAAGAAATGACTAAACTCTGGCTAGCCACCACCTCAACCATCGGAAACAACTAGTCTAAGGGAACCCCTATTGGCCAAATCCTAAACTTAAACTCACCTGAGCTGGCTAAGTCTGATTAGCCATTAAGGCTCTTCATCGCTCCACCTAAGCACTGTTCTGCACCCATCAGTTGCCCATGGTGGCCACCCCAAGCTACTCTATTTAAACAACCCCCTTCATGGCTAAAGGGGAGATCATCAAAATACTTGAGGAAACTCTGCCAAAATCACACCAGAGACTCTCCAAGCACTCCTTAGCTCAATCCAAGCATTTTCCCCTTCTAGTTCCCCTATGAGAACCCAATTTTGAGCTCAATATTTTAGTTCAATTTAGGAAAAATTTTTCTACACCTCCACAATCCACTAAACTCTAATTAACTATGCCCACACCATCACCAAAGCAAGAGGAGTTGATTCCCCACAAAAGCCCCAGCCTAAACAACCTCTAACATAGCTCCAGACCAACACCTGAAATCAAGTTTGATCAAAATAAAAGTTGGACAACTCACCACTATTTGAGAGCTCATTTGGAGGTTCATTGGGTCCATCCAAAGCTACTACAACCATCTGATTGAGGCCTCCGCTCTCAGACAAAGGTATTGAGCCTCAACCCTAAACCGAGCTTATTTTGATTCTTCATGTGTAATGACTTGATTTCATGCTTGATTAACGTATGGATAGACACATCTTGAGTAGACAAAGGCTTAAAAACAAAGCCCATGTGATTCTTTTGAGTCTAGACGAACATCTTAGGGTTTTAGTGTGAACGATTCTTAGGTTTAAACACTTGGGGATGATGACAGAGAGCTATCTAATCTCGTGTTTATTTGATGGACAAAGGAGATCAAGCCAGACGAACTCTTGGTACGTTAACCGCCGACGACGTGGCAGCTGATGCATCTGACGACATCAAATGGTGGAGCACCGCATGTAAAGCTTAGAGCGGACGAGGTTGACGTGGCGGCTGAGCTGGATAAGTAAAAAATTAGGGAATATTTATTTATTTTAATGCCTAAACTTTGAGAGACAATATATTTGTGTATAAAAATCATAAAAATAAAATAAAAATACCCGCTTGCTCAGTGCATAGAGGGGAATAATGTGGACCAAAAAATGATAATTATTTGTTGACTCTTTAATTTTTAATGAATTAAATACTCTATGGAGTATTTTAAGTCATTATGATCAAGCATTGCTCACCATGGCTTGAAAGTTTTAGGGTTCATTCCTTTTGACAGGGGCTATGTTCTCTAATTTTTCCAAGGTTAGAGAGCATCTCTGTGCTTCTAACCCTAATTCTCAAGTTATGATGGCTATTTTTGGCTTATTTTAATTATATAAATTAAAACAACACTTGGAAAATTATTGGCATAATTTTAATAGGTTTCTTATGGTCAGAGAAGCTTAGGAAAAATGTCATGATGTTTTTTATAATTTTGTAAATTTCTACATTTTATTAAGTGCATATATCTTGTACTAATTTATGTAAATTAAATATTAGTAAAAAATCAATAAAATCAACTCCAAATTGTGTGTAAAAATCAAGCTCATCCACTCTAAAAATTTAAAAATTATTTGATTAAGTTTAAGCACTAAAATTGACTTTTCAAGAAACATTATATTTTGTACAAAAAAACATATTAAATTAAATGTACTTAGGAAAATTATGAAAATTGGTTTCCGAGTTCCTTGTGATCAGAAGCACATAAGAAAAATAAAAGTAGTTTTTGATAAAATATTTGATTTTTGAGCTTTATTTTGAATTAAAAATAACTAAAAAAATAATTAAAAAATTCAAAAAATACAAAAAATATTTCAAAAGGTTCCTAATGGTACCCTCATCACTTGGGACTCATTAAAATATTTTTCCTAATTCATAGAAGTTAAAAATAAATTTACCAAAGGGTTAAAAATATACTTCCCTTATTTTCTCATTAAAATAATTATAATAAATAAATTAAAAATCATAAAAATATAAAATTTATTTCTCTGAGTTTTCTGGACTCACTGGGGTTTAATAAAAATGTAAAAATAATTTTTATTAATTAAAAAATATTTTTCCATTTATTTAAATCATTAAAAACCAATAAATAACTACAAAATTAAATTAAAACTTAATTTAGAAAATTATAACATTTTGCTTAAGTGTTTTCTTTGACCTTTGGGAACCTCTAATACTTTTCTCATAAACCAAAAACTTTGTTTTGATTGCTTAAATAAATTAATTTTGAAAATCCTATGTTCTAGGTTAAAATAATTATTTAAATTAAATATAAATTAAAAAAAAATCACATTTTTCTCCTCTGATGTTTTAATTACCCTATGGGTAGAGTACTCTAAAAATCTTTTAAGTCACTTGAATTTTGCTTCATGTGTTATGAGGTGAAGAGCCCCAATGGTAAAGTGGTCATTTTAGGCTTTTGGCCACTTAATCAAAATTTAGGATTAACCAAAGGGAAAGAGGTATTTTTGATTATAATTAACATGTTTGGATGATTGAAACATAATGGGTAAAAGGTAGAAACCAACTTGCCACCTTTCCATGATAAGAATAAAATTATTAAATTTCTAAATTTTTGGATTTAGAAGTTGATCAAGGTCAGATGATTGTCAAGTGAAGGGCTTAAATTAGGGAGAGGATGTTCCACTTATGTTTAGATCCACAATTAATAAATGATCTGACTTATTTTAATCAGAATCCATATCACCTAAATTAAAATTCTAACATTTGCCAATCTTTCTTCCAGTAGATTCATTAAGGGGCTCGATAGTGATCTAGGCTCGATCTTAAAACTTGTTTTGATGGGATTTAAAAGATAATGTTGTTGACGATTAACACCATCAAGCCCAACTTTTGTGGTAGGTATCAAATCTTTAATGATTGGAACTTGCCTTAGGAGCATTCACCCACATAACTTATAAGTAAAATATCAACTGATTAATTGAGTACCCTGCCCTTGGAATGATTAAAATGTCAATGTTGATCACTGATTTTAATTTGGCCTAGGTAATTTTAATTTGGCCTGGGTTGATTAATGGAATAATATGATAAGTTCAAAATGAACTCAGATATTTTAAGAGATCTTCAAAGCAGTCTGGGGTCATCCCTTGAATACTTTGAAATCTCTTGAATATTTTGAAGGATAAATTGAACTCGCTATATTTTGTTGTAGAATCATCCATTATAATCTTTCTGGATCCAATAAGTCATAACTTGGGGTTTGTTAGTTACACCTTTAACTAATCTTGTTTTAGCTTTTCTGCAATATTATAACCACCTAGTTGAGTACATTCCTTTACTTGTAAACCAAAAAAACTTTTCAAAAATTAATCAAAATTTTCAAAAACATAAAAAAATTATTTCAAAGGTAACCATAAATCCTTTGAAATTTCACTAATTTAAAATATTCTTTTGAATTTACGGGAGTCACTCGGAGGAGGTAACCCACAATTGCTAACGAGATCTCCCCGGTTTAAATGGGCTTCAAAACTCATTAAGCTAAGTAAGTTCAAAAGAAAATAGTGATACGGGAATAAGGGAATCATGTGATCCTAACCGATGTCGCTCTAATTAACTTTAACCCCCCATAATATTTAAATATTCATGACCTTAGGAAACATTTGATTTGACATCAGAACTTGACGCATTATAGAACTTGACCTCTAAAGCTCATACTTCTCTCAATATCAACAATTTGAATCTTCTAAAACTTAAACTCACCACAACGAGGAGCTTGGAGCTAACATTGTGGGCAACATGACCAACTTCAATAGCAAAACATATTTACACCACCTAAACCAATCCTTTGAATTAAAAAAACTGAGCCATAAGATTTTGAGGTTGTCCGCCTAGTGCGACATAAATCCTCAACTCATTTTTAGGCCTTTGTATAGCCCTACTATACAATTTAAGCTCTAACCTGTACTAGGATTCCGAGGTTTTCATTCCTCATGACCTAAATCCTCACATCTTCCTTGCTATTTTTGTGATCATTTCACATGAATGTAAGCCCTAATTAATAAAATTGGTAGGATGAAACATGTAAATATTTCTCCTCTAAATTGAAACCAAGCCATACGGTAGACTGAGAAGCCACCGAGGTTTTCCTCAGGATCTGTGACATCCCCTAGTTCTTCTTCCTTTGGATTCCAAAAATAAATTGTTCCAAATTTGAGCCATTCCCATTTCACACCTCTTTGTCCTATCTCGTTGAAAATTCTTATCCTTTAAACTTCTCGAAGATAATATCCTTAATTCTTATCGAGATTTTCTTAGGTGACTTTGGTTATATAAGATGTAATTAACTATAGGGGCTTGCCCTTATAGGAAGCTTTTTCGAACCCAATTTAATGTAAACCCTAGTTAATTTTTCATATTAAATACAGGAACTTGTCCTTTTATAATAATATAATTTCACAGACCAAACAGTTGTCATTCATTTCTTAGTTTATTTGATTAAGCCTCACCAACAAGCCATGTGTCTATCTTTCGAGATGTATACATAGCTTAAGGTGTGGTGCTCTTTCATTAAAACTATGAAAGATATGAGATCCGTTTGATTTATTTTTTTTTTAAAATTAAATATATATGTAAACTAAATGTATCTCCGAAGCGGGCAATGAGATTTCGATTCCAGCGACTGACAGCTTCCATAGGGCCCTACCCCTAAAAATAGTGCCGACAGCTTCTGGCGACTTTGTTGGGGACAAGCTTTTCTCCTCATTTGAATCAAGGAATATTATCTTCATACACCAGTAATGTGTTCATGTTTCTTATGGACCAAATTACCTTTCTTCCATTGGTATGCTTCGCCCATTTCTTTTTTGGGTAAGCACAGTCCACACTTTTTGACTTCAGGACCGTCTGTTCAATCACCTTTGAACAGAGGAATTCATGAGTTCATTAGGAATTTTAATCCTTGTGTGGGGTTGGACCCCCAATAGTTCTGTTGGTGGACTAGTTCTGCCTGAGCAATATGCATTGTGATGTTGGTCCCGCACTGGGTCCAAAGACTTTACTTTCTCTTTTGTCTCTTTTTGGATTTGGTTTGCTATTTTGCAAATTAAATCTAATTGCATCGTGCTGCGCTTGCTCTTTAACTTTTCTTACTTAATTAGGTAAATCCTTCTACTTTCAAACTATTTTTACTAAATTTTAAAATTGCCATAAACTAAAATTAAATAAAGATTTGCCCAGTCTACAAAGCAATCTTTGTTAAATTTTAGTGTCCACACTAGAATTATAAGGTGTTGGACAAATAACTAACCCTAGTGCTTTCTTTTTGAAGTTGCTGCAATGGCGCTCCCGACGCTCACTTTCCCTTGCAACTTGTTGATGAGCAGTGATGCCCATAATGTCACTCACACTATCAAGTTTGGAGTCGGATTCGATGCACTGGAAGTCATGCTAAAAAAGGCTCCCTTTATCATAATGAATGTTATCGCTCCGGAAGTTCATGAGCTGTTTGTTGAGTTCAACCTAAAATGTCCCCAAATTTCCTTTCTTACAAGAAGATAAAGACTACTGCCCCAACACCTGCTAAGCCTGTTCTTTCTATTTTTATTAAGGGAAAAGAGGTTATGATCGTTAAAGATACAACCAAAGGATTCACTATCCCACCATCAGTGTTTGAAATTGGGTCAAGTTCGAAAAATCACCGCTGAAAGGTCTGGAAGGTTGCTAAAGCTCAAATTTCTAAAGAGGTGTTTGTTGATGAAATTTCTCATCAAGAGGAACGAGGATTGCTGGAGACCTATCCGCTTATGCAAGGGAGTAGGTTCAATCCCCTAATGGACACCAATGGGTACGAAAGTATCCAAAAGATTACCGCTACTTTACTGTTACCTCACGAACATGGTGGGGAGAGGAGGAAGCATGCTCCTATCACCTGATTCAGTCTAATATTCCATAAACTAGCTACCAAAGAGGGTTGTTCGGTCAGTGATTTACTTAAGCAAGTGGGATGTGCAGTATCCCCTCACATGAAGAAAGAAATTCTAAGAGATGTCAAATCTGCTAGACAATCTCAAAGAGCAACTAAAACTTTGCTTGCTCGCATTCCAATCAAGTTATGCTTGGGAAGTAGAGTTGATACTACCATCATCATCACCAATTCTACCATTACTGCTCCAAGATCTATAGGTCGTCAATCGGTTAAGTCATGCTTGGGTCCGAGAATTCTACCAATTACTAGTCATAAGGATGTTTCTAAAGTTCCAAAGTTACCTAGTCTGTATCTGGTTCGCACCTTGGGGAGCATGCCTCTCTCCAACGTGTCGATGCCTTTATTGAGTAAACCCATCTCAAGACATCACCATTGAAGAAAAAGAATGAGTACGTAAGGTTGCCGTACAATACAGTTCAGTGAGTCCGTAGGGCAGGATCATGGAATGAAGCAAGGGTCTGAGGTAATCGACATCGTTGCAGCTATTGCTACCAAGTTAGATGAGTAAATAGAGGATGTTCAATAAAATCACCCAGATCTTAAGATGATAGAAGAATCAATAATTGAAGAAAAGGTTAAGAGGCTCAATGTTAAGATTTTTAAGTTAGCCCGAGAACATGGAGTTTTCGTTGATGATGATGATGATGAAGTTTTTGACTTTAACGACTATCTCAATGAAGAGTTTATGGATATTCATATCATCGAAACTAGAGCCACTGCATTTGCACATGAGTTGAAGGGAATGCTGTAGATGATCTGTATAGGGCCGTTCTGCTAAGGGATGAGCAAATCAACCAAATGGAGAAAAGGATGGGAGAGATGGCCACTACCATGACTACCATGGCTACAATTCATGAATAGTCTCAACCACAACAATTAGCTTCTCCGGAGGTCAACCAACCATATATTGTTCACATTACAGATAAAAGGAGGGAAGTTGTCTCGGCTATAAGAGATGATCAACAAAGAAGGACTCTATCCAAAGTGTCATACTAGAGAAGGAATTTAAACAAATAATCGAACAAGTTTGGGAGGCCTTAGCCCAATCTAAAGGTGGTGCATTGATTTTAAAGGGTAGACCCTACCCGGAGGAGTTTGATGTTGTACCCAACTCTAAGGGTTTTGTTTCATTGTACTTTTAGATATTTGACGGGACTGGAAATCCTAGACAACATATAACACATTTTCGAGCCAGTTATGGCAATACTGGAGGTAATGATGCCTTGTTTTTCCATCAGTTTGTCTGTAGCTTATCAGGGATAGCATTTGACTTGTATGTTAAGTTGCCCAACGGATCAGTAAAAATGTTCTCTGAATTAGAATAGTTATTTGTAAAGAGATTTGCTGGAGTGTAGCAACACATTTCTATTAGAGATCTCATGATAGAAAGGAAAAAGCCTAACAAGACTTTAGTGGATTATATCTTGAGGTGGAGAAACCTTAGCATGAAATGTGAGCCTCAGCCACAGGAACATCATGAATTTGAGATTCTACTCAAAAGAATCCATGGGCTAATATCATTCATGCTTAAGCGACTCGCCATCAAGTCCTTTGAGAAGCTACTCAGCAAAGCTAACAATCTGCAAGAAGAAGTCAAGAATATGGATTCTCATGAGGAGGCCGAGAAGTCTAGGATAACCAGAATATTCAAGAAGAAGTCCGAAACAGTGATAATAGTGGATAAGACATAGTAACCAATGAAGATTCAAGCATAGTATTCTCATCAAAATTCACAGCCGTAGTCACAACATAGCCAGTAGTAACAGAAACAACAGTATGATCAGCCTAGCCAACAGTCACACCAGGGAGGATCATACCGAACAGAGAATAAGAAGGGTCTGACTCTTTCAAAAATGAAAGAGCATGGTATATTCCTTCAAAGATGAAGTTGTACCCAAAATGTTCAGAAGTTTAATGAAGAAGCCTGAGTTCAGATTGCCAAATCCAAGGAAACCTGAGGAAGTTGACAAGAAAGATAAGCATAATTATTACCTGTACCATATATTGCATGGACATACTATAGAGGAATGTTTCATCTTCAAGAACTGGCTCAAGAGAAATCTTAAGGAAGGGAATATAATGATTCCGGAAGAATATTTAAAAGAACCCGAAAGAGGTACTGTAAATATGATTTTTGTCAAACCAATCACTCTGATTGGTTTGTATTCAGAGAAAGATGGATGGAGTACAATTTAGACCAAATTGTCTAAGAAGATATTGGATCAGATTCAAATTGCTTTAGCTCAGATCGCCGTTCAGAGTTTATAGCATGTTCAACCAAAGATGGAGATTTTGCCAAAGAAACCACCACAACTATAGGAGAAAGAGAAGAATGACACCATGAATACTGTTAGCACAGGGGGTAGGATAGGGGCTACCTCTGTTAGATTGGTTGTCTCTGATTCGGGGAAGAAAAACCTCGAACCACTGACCATGTATGGTTTTCTTTTTGCCCCACCGGGGTATTATGAATATAATGATTATGATTTCAGCTATGTTTTAACTATTTCTAGTGATAATGTAACTGACTTTGTTCAACCTAACTCCAAACTCAATTTCCAAAATAATATTTAAATCATATTTAAGTCCGATGAACCCATTTGAAAGAATGATGAAGATATCAACAACAGCGATTATGATAGCACCGGGAGTGAGGAACCAGTCCTCAAGTGCCATAGTGCACCACTTGCTATCAACTTAGATCTCTCCAAAGAAGAAGAAGAAGAAAGACCAGAAATTTTGCCTACAACATCTCAGAAAGAAGAAATCTCATAGATAAATTTAAGGAGTAGGAAAGTGTTACCTTGAGATCAGCACCACTATATAAAGGAAAACAAATCGTAACTCAAGAGAGCTACCTCAAATTCTGCCAGTGAAAGAACCACATAGCCAAGTAAAGATTGGAGGAGTATATAAAGTGGAATACAACGTGCTAACTCATATTAGGAGGTTGCCAACCAAACTAAGCATTTAGGCAGCTCTGATCCTATTAAAGGAGATGAAAGAGTCTCTGGTTACAACTTTGCTTAACCTAGAGATTTGCTTAGCTCAGTTGATTAGCACATCCTCGAACGAAGTTTTTTTGTTAAAGGAACAGCTTGGGATAACCTTCACAGATGCATACTTGTTTTTCAGTACTACTTACCACAACCGACCATTCTATATCTCTGTTAACATCAGCATATTCATGTTGTCCAGTATTTTGATAGATCCTGAAGCATCACTCAACTTAATGAGTCTATGGATGTTATCATATTTGGACATTGAGGCCCTAAAACTTACAGCCAATAAAATGATGTTAAGAAGATTTAACAAAAAGGGAGAAAGAGTTCTTGGATCAATTACACTGTTAATGAAAGTTGGAGAACTAGTAACAACTGCTAAATTTCATATCATCAACACCGAGACCTCTTTCATTGATCTACTTGGTCGACCAGATATTCCCAAACACAACATAATTCTATCATCCCTACACCAATGCATTAAGTATTACAAGGAAGGTTAAGAACACTGCATCAAGGGAGATTTACAATCATTTTCAGTTCATGAAGTTGACATTCATGAAGACGCCGCCTACTACGCGCCTCCAAAGAAAACTATCTTCTCTAGTGAGGTTATGACAAATAAAAGCAAAGATTCAGAAGGATCACAAGGGCAAAGCCATTTAGTTCCATTTAAGTGATCTATCACCACACTTTGCTACAAGTAGGTGGGGGTTGTTTTAGTTCAGCACCCGAGGTTGAGGCTAGGGATGTGGAAGGGAAAGAACCAATACAATTACTTGATGGAATAGGCCTACCATCAACATCAATATGAAGGAAATTCCTGATGAAGAAAGCTTCGAGGAGGAAATGATGATGATAAAATGGAAGAAAGTACAATATAAGATATCCTTCAAAGATATGGAGAAAATTGAATATGAGATGATGTATTATAGAATCAACCACTATGTGAATGCTATGAACCTTACTCCAATCGACCCTCAAAAGGTCAAGAGTTTGGAGATCAAGGAAGTCCTTAGCGTTGGTTCAAAGTTGATCAAATTTTACCATGCTTCCCCTGCTACTAGTTTCAAAAGTCATATAAATTTAGAAGCTGGTTCTAATTAATTAATGGAAATACATTTTGGTTACTTTTCTCCTTGTGTACAAAAATTAATTCAATTGGGATATGTGCCAAAATAGATGCTAAAGGATAATCTATGACTCTTTGAAAAATTATGGAATGTTAAAAGTTAAACCCCCAACTCGAAAGAAGGTCTAAGATTTAGTACTGTAGGACTAGTCGATGACTCTAAATTTTGCATGGTTGTTACTAGTAGATTGGAAGAGGATTACCTTGATGTAGAGGATGACTCTCAAGATCAGTTAATAGATGACACTCTGCCACAATTTGAAGAAGAAGTTAAGTCAACTATTGATGAATTGAAGGAGGTCAACCTTGGGATTGAAGAACAACTCTGTCCAACATTTATAAGTTCTTTAGTTAATGATGAACAATCTATGGAGTACTCAATCTATTATTAGAGTTCATGGATTGTGTTGCCTGAAGTTATGATGAAATGCTAGGGCCATCAGCAGAAGTTGCAGTTCATAAACTCAGAGTGGACAAAGATATGACCTTTATAAAACAAGCTCCCAAAAGAACGCGTCTCGAGATAGATCAACAAGTCAATGCTGAGGTACAAAAATTTAAAATGCTAACTTTGTAAGAGAAGAGCAATGCCTAACATGGTTAGAAAAAATTATACCAGTTAAGAAGAAGAATGGAAGAATCCTTGTATGTGTTGACTTCAGCGATTTAAACAAGGCATGTCCAAAGAGCGAGTTTCAGTTACCGATAACAGAATTAATGATGGACATTGCATCAACATATGAGATTTTCTCTTTTATGCATGGATCATCAGGTTACAACCAAATCAAAATGGCTCCAGAGGATGCAACACTTACAACATTCAAGACACAGATTGGCATCTTTTGCTACACAGTGATGCCATTTGGGTTAAAAAACGCTGGAGCAATATATCAACGAGCTATAACGAAGATCTTTGATGACCTCATTTACAACCAAGTGGAGTGCTACATGGATGATTTGTCGTCAAGAGAAAATAGAAAATAAACCATTTATATGATTTGAGGATCGTGTTTGAATGATTACAACAATATAATCTCAAGATGAATCCCTTAAAGTGTTCCTTTGGCGTTACCTCTAAGAAATTTCTAGGATTTGTTGTCTGTCATTGGGGAATTGAGATTGACTAGGATAATATTAAAGCTATCTTAGAAATGCCACCTCCTAAAACCTTGAAACAACTACTCTCCTTCCAAGGAAAGTTGGCATATCTGAGATGCTTTATTTATAATCTCTCAGGTAGGTGTCAGTCCTTTGCGACATTAATTAAAAAGGAAGCCAAATTTGTTTGGGAAGAGAGATGCCAACTTGCCTTTGAGGATGTTAAGTGATATTTAATGAGACCTATTTTGACAGCCCCTATCCTGGAAAGACTGTTGATACTTTATACTGTGGCCATAGACGACTCTCTTGGAGCCCTGTCAGCTGAAGTTAATGATGAGGGTAAGGAAAACATGCTCTATCATTCGAGTCACTGTCTAATACTGACGGAGGTAAAGTATCCGTCTATTGAGAAGCATTGTCTAGCTTTAATTTTCGCCGCCTAAAAGCTTAGGCATTACATGCTTTCTCATAAAATTACCCTTATTTAAAAAGTTAATCCATTGCAATATTTAATGACTAGATCAACACTTTTTGGAGGTTTAGCAAGATGGTCAATAATTCTATTACAATTTGATACAACTTTTCTTTCCCTATGCGCTTTGATGGGATAGATTTTAGCAAATTTTCTCGTGACACACCCACTTCCAGCTGGGTCCCTACACAATGATGACTTGCCAGATGAGCAGATACTGCAAGTAGAGCCGTCCAGTGCTAAACATTAGGAAATGTACTTCGATGGAACTTCTTCAGCTAAAAAAGACAAAGGATTAGGAACAATTATACTGCGCAAAGCAGAAATTTTTTGATTTTCATCACACTAGATAAGGGCACGTTGGGATTCTCCTACCTCCTTACAGAGCCATGTACAAACAATGAAGCAGAATATGAAGCATTAATCACTAGGTTCAAGTTGGCAATCTCGATGGATAAAATAAATATTTCTGTCTTGGTGACTCACAACTCTTCATCCAACAAGTTGCCGAAAATCATAAGATTTTAAAGCCAAGGTTAACAAAATATTATCAGTTTGCAATGAAGCTATTTAAACAAATCCCAGTGTGACTGCCTACCAGATTACTTGGGGAGATAATGCCCATGCCGATGCTTTAGCAAAAATTTTCAAGAAATTGGCTTGTTCCCCAGAGGATTCCATCAATATTACAGTACAAGGATGACGAATTTTGCCTCAGATCGACCTTGATAATTTACATAAACATGAAAAAGAAGAAGGAATGATGATTGCAGTTGCTGACATAAACGAAGACAGGCACAAGCCATTGATGAAATCTTTGCAAATTGGAAAGCTATCAGAGGACAAGTATGAGGCATATCACATCACAAGAAGGGCTATGCCATATGATCTAGTAGGTGATGTCCTCTACATAAGATCATTTAACTAGATGTGGCTGTGATGTCCAAGCAGAGCAGAAGCTCAGAATATCATCAAAGAAGTACACACTGGATTGTGTCGTGTTCACGAATCAAGGCTAAAAATGAAAATGAATATCAAAAGGATCGAATATTATGTGTCAGCGAAGATATTTGATTGCATGGATATAGCCAAAAGATGTCACCTTTGCCAAGTGCATAGGTTGGTCTTACACCAACCTCCGAATGTGCTACACCTAACTGTTGCCTCGTGGCCATTCGAGTGTTAGGGCATGGACATAATAGGTCTGATAGGACATAGATTTATTCTTACCGCTATGGATTACTTCTTCAAGTGGGCAGAGGCAGTTCCATTATGAGAGGTTACAATACAAGATGTTCTGCACTTTTTTGAAAACCAAATCGTCTACTATTTTGGTGTACTACGCAGAGTGATTTCCAACAACGGGATAGCTATCAAGAGTACCAAGGTCAACAACTTCATCAAAAGACATGGGATAGATTGGAGATACTTTATGATTTGTTATCCCAGGGCAAACGAACTTGCTGAGGTCATCAACAAAATGCTCGTGTAAATCTTAAAGAAGACATTGGATGAAAATAAAAGAGATTGGCATAATAAACTATTAGAAGCTTTGTGGGCCTGCCAGACAACATTCAGAACTCCCACTCAATGTACACCCTACGCACTTGTCTATGGATCTGAGGCTTTACTACCTCTAGAAGTTTAGACACCGTCTCTCAGAGCCAATGTTGCCAACCAAATAATAATAGAAGAAAGTGCAAAGCTCATACTTGAAGAATTAGAAAGTTTCAAGGGAAAACGACTAGAAGCATAATAACATTTAGAACTTTACCAAGAAAGGATAGTGCAGGCTCATGACTAATTAGTCCACCCAAGGACATTCAAAGTTGGTGACCTTGTTCTTACTCTCAAAAGAACTATTCTTGCGTACCACAAGATAGATGAAAAATTCGAACCAACTTGGGAGGGGTCTTTTAGGGAGGAGCTTACCAGCTGGTGGATTTTCGAGGTGAAAGACCTATGCTACCAGTCAATGGCTACTACTTGAAGACATACTACCCAACGTGATGTTGCATGAAATCAACTTTTTGAAATTTTGATTGTTGTGGGGTTCTTTATTTGGCCAAGCGGCTATGACAGGGTCCAAAATTTTGTATTAAAATTAACCTCATTAAAATGAAAGTTTTGGAATTTGTTCACTTTAATTTTCTCCTTTTGTCTCTAATTTTGAAATTTCATTAAATTAAAGTAAATTAAACAAAAAATTTGCACTTGTACAAATTAAAATTTTTGTTTAATGAATGCTTTGTTTTTGTTCTCGTTCATGCTGAATTTTAGCGCACTAATGTTTTTTTGTCTTTTGCAGAAAAATGTCAGAATTAAAGTTGATTTTTGTTATTAGAGACGGATTAAATCTCACGCTAAACAGAGAAAAGGTAGGTCGGGGTGCCATCTTAGATTTTGACTTAGACTACGTTCAAGTCAACGTAAACTATGAGGCTTCCCTGATGGACATAGTCAGCCGCAAAGAGAAGGAATAACCAACGTCATTATTGAGGATCGATACTAATGAAGACTCCTCTCTGAAGGGGAAGAAAGTGACAATACAATAGAATCTGATGGAGGGGACTGATATACCTAAAATATATAGTATTTTTAGATACATTTTTATACCAATTTTTGAGATATTGCACTTTAATGGAATGTAATTTTGTGCTTTTCTTACAGATACAAGTAAAAATAGAAAAAATGCTTAAAGGAGTGAAAATGGATCAAATTTGGAGCAAAAAGATGAAAAAATTTGCAAAAGAGTTTTGGCGCCTAAGCGCCAGAGAGGCGCTTATGCGTCGGTTAAACAGAGAAGTTCGCGCCTAAGCGTCGAGACCCCGTGCTTAAGTTCTAGTGCTGTTACTAGACGATTAAAATCGCTTTTTATGAATTTAGAAGAGGTTTTTGAGGCACCCATTGGCTTAATAGGTGGTTGTAACCACCATGGACGAAAATTATCATCAAAGGATGCATCTCATGGGAAAATACATCGAATCAAGACGTATTTTGAAGAGATCCAAAGGTACCTCTTAGAAAATTATAAAAAAAAGAGGAGAGGACTTAGAAAAGAGTCTAGAAAATATTGGCAGGTTTTAAAAGTTCTTTTCTGGGGAGTTAGTTTGGAGAGATTTTCAGGAGCTACTTTTTACTTACTTTATACTTTTTATTATTTTTTTTAGGGGTTTTAAAAGAGAAGAGATTCAAAGTAACTTCAAGAGCTTGGTGGAGGACTTGAGATAAGTCTTTATCTTTTTTTTAGACTACGTTTAGTTTTAATCAAGACTTGTTGTTGGTTTGACAATGATTTCTTCTCTTAAACTAAAGTGTGGTTTTATTTTCTCCATGGATTCTGAGTAGTTTTCTTTATCTTTCTTTTTAAAATGATAATCAATTTAAATTTGGATGGAAGTTGTGGAGAGTATTGATCATTAATATTGGAAGAAGTTGTGATGATTCAAAACCATGCACTTCATTTACTTCTTGAGTTGGCCAATCCAGATGCTAAAATTTGTTGTGAGAACATTTAAGAATCGGGCTGGTATTATCTCTGTCAATAATTGGAAAGAATCACATGAGGTTGTATGAATGAGATTGTAGTTCATATTATTGAGTGCAAATAAAAAGGGAAATATTCATTGATGGGTGTAGCGTTAGAGGACTTTAAAGTGATAGGTTAAAGCACCCAACTTGGTTTATTATTTTAGGTTATGATACGAGAATGTTAGCCCCGAGATGGAGGGAATCGATGGAACTCCTATCTTTCCTGCCTAGCCGATCTTCAAAACTATTCGAACTTTAAATTAGTCAATGTTTTTTATAGCATCTCTAGTAAGGGTAAAAAATATTATTGCTCCTGTTTGGCACAACACAATTTGCATACTTCCAAAACAGAATTTCCATACTTATTACTGATTCATGATAAGAAGAAATATATTTTCAAATTAAGTAATTTTCTTCTACAAGAATTTTAGTTAATTTTTTTACTTTTTCGTTAAAATATCAAAAATACCAAAAATATTTAAATTTTAAATTTCTGCAAAAATCTTTTATAGTTTAAGTAATTACCTTTTTGAAAATAGAAATGCTTTCTAAGAGTACATATTGCATAATCTTCCCTGTGGGTTCGATATTCAGGTCTTAATCAAAAGTCCTATATTATTTGATAACGATATATATACTTGCATACTATCCGAATATTAATATATATAAATTAAAAAGTTAAATTCTTATTTTTTTCTTCAGGATCAAGTTTTTGGTTTTGTCGCAAAATAAGGAAATATAAGTAAAAAATACCATCAGAAGTATTGTTATACTGTGCACAAGCATTAGGTACGGGATCAAGCTTTGGCGTCGTTGCTAGGGAAGAAAACTAAGTAAATTTCTATTTTTAGAAAGTCTTATTTAAACTTTAAATATTGTATCTTATTTTTATGTTTTTTTTATTTTATTTTATGTTAGTGTATGTGTAGTTCAGGTTTTGAAGGACTAATGCCCTATGATTCTGATTTAAAAAGAAATATTAGAAAAATCAAAAAAATCAAAAAAACCAAAAAAATTAAAAATCCTGAAAAATCCAAAAAAATTATAGAAATGACAAAGAAAAATAATCAAAATGCTGAAATTCATTAAGAGTTTAGACCTTTAAGAGATTATGCCAACCCTACTGTAGATNTGAAAGTTTTAAATTTTTGGACACGATAGACAAATATAAATCATTTTTTCCATCTATTGAAAAACCTTAAGAACTTGAGTTGAAATTACTTCTTAAATATTTAAAATATGATTTTTTTAGGAGATTCCTCCACTTTACCTGTTATAATTTCCTCAACGTTAACAAAGGAAGAAGAAGAAAAGATGATGAAAATTCTGAAAAATTTTAAGAAAGCCTTCGGATGGACAATTGCTGATATTAAAGGACCAGTCCTTCAATTTATATGCATAGAATTAATTTGGAAGAAAATTGCAAACCCAGGGCTGATCCACAAAGGAGATTAAATTCTGTTATGAGAGAAGTTGTTAAGAAATAAATTTTAAAGTGGTTAGATGCTTGAATTATCTATCCTATTTCAGATAGTGCATGGGTTAGTCTAATTCACTGTGTTCTTAAGAAAGGAGGAGTAACTGTAACTGTGAATGAGCATAATGAGTTAATACCTACTAGACAAGAAGGAGTAATTGTAACTGTGAATGAGCATAATGAGTTAATACCTACTAGACAAGTTACAGGGTGGGCGATTATGGTTTGATTAAATAAAATTAAATCTTGCGACTAGGAAAAATCATTTTCCACTACCCGTTTTAGATCAAATGTTGGATAGAATAGCTGGGCATAAATACTTTTATTTTCTAGATGGATATTCTGATTATCATCAAATTCAAATATCTCCTGAGGATCAAGAGAAAACAACATTTACCAGTCCTTATGGTACTTTTGCTTTTAGAAGAATGCCCTTTGGTTTATGTAATGCCCCTGATATATTTCAAAAATGTATGATGGCAATTTTTTGTGATTTAATTGAAAATGGGATTGAAGTCTTTATGGATGACTTTTCAGTGTTTGGAACTTCATTTGACTCATGTTTAGACTGAAGTTCTTAAGCTTTTCAGTGATTTGGAAATCATTTGACTCATGTTTAGATCATTTATCTAAAGTTCTTAAGCGCTGTGAAGAAACAAATTTAGAATTTAATTGAAAAAGGGATTGAAGTATTCATGGATGACTTTTCAGTGTTTGGAACTTCATTTCTTTTCAGTGATTTGGAACTTCATTTGACTCATGTTTAGAACATTTATCTAAAGTTCTTAAGCACTGTGAAGAAATAATCCTTAACTGGGAAAAATGCTAATTTATGGTAGCAAGAGGAATTGTATTAGGTCATCAAATATCAGAAAATGATATGGAAGTAAATCCTGCTAATTTACCTTACACAACAAATGTAAGGGAAATTAGGAATTTTTTATGACATACTGGATTCTACAGGCGATATATTGAGGACTTTTATAAGATTGCTAAGCCTTTATGCCATTTACTGGAGAAAGATGCAATTTTCAATTTTAATGAGGAATGCCTAAAAATTTTAAATTATTAAAAAAAATTTCGCTACAGCAATTATCGTTTCACCAAATTGGAGAAAAGCTTTTGAACTTAAGTGTGATGCAAGTGATTATGCTTTTGAAGTTGTTTCAGGACAAAGATATGATAAAATTTTTGAAGTTATTTACTACACTAGTAAAACTCTTAATGAAACTCAAATTAACTATACAACAACTGAAAAAGAGTTATTAGCAATAATATATGCTTTTGATAAATTTTAATTATACAACAAATGAAAAAGAGTTATTAGCAATAGTATATGCTTTTGATAAATTTAGATCATTTTGATTGGTACAACAACTGAAAAAAGTTATTAGTAATAGTATATGCCTTTGATAAATTTAGATCATATTTGATTGGAACTCATTGTATAGTGCATACGGATCATTCTGCTACTAAGTACTTAATGAAAAAGAAGGATACTAAACCGAGACTTATAAGATGGATTCTTCTTTTACAAATTTGATTTTGAAATAGTAGATCAGAAGGAAACTGAAAATCAAATTGCTGATCATTTGTCTATGCTTGGGTTAGAAAAACCACTATGTTTTGAAAAAAGAAATTAATGAACATTTTCTAGATGAAAATTATTCACTGTTAACGAGTGGCGTGTTTCGTGGTATGCCAACATTGTGAACTATAATGTTAGTGATCTTTAACCATATGGAATGACATACCAACATATGAGGAAATTTATTTCTGAAGCTAAGACTTATTTTTTGGATTACCCATATTTATATAAACATGGAAAAGATCTAATCATTTGAAGATGTGTACCATTAGAAGAAGCTTATGAAATTATCTAAAAATGTCATAATTCTGATTATGGGGCACATTTTGATGTTGATAAAAAAACATACAAAATTCTACTATTTGGATTTTGTTGGCCTACAATTTTTAGAGATGTTATTGCTTATATCAAAGCTTGTGATAGATATCAAAGAGTATGCAATATTTTTAGAAGAAATGAGATGCCCCTCAATTATATACTAGAAGTTGAAATATTTGATATTTGGGGATTAAATTTCATGGGACCATTTATACCATCTTTCAGAAATTTATAACTCTTTTAGTAGTGGACTATGTATCCAAATGGATAGAAGCTGTTGTTTTACGCCGATGTGATGCTCAAAGTGTTGCAAAATTTTTAAAAGTAAACATATTTTATATATTTGGGATGTTGAGAGTTATCATTACTGATGGGGGAGGTCATTTCAGAAAGGACATTATGGAGAAGTTATTAGAGAATTATCATATAAATCATAGGATTGCTACTGCTTATCATCCTTAGACAAGTGGTTTGGCTGAATTATCCAATCAAAATATTAAAAGAATTATGGAAAAATCTGTGAATCTAACAAAAATAGATTGGTCAGTAAAACTTGACTATGATTTGTGGGCTTAGGACTGCATAAAAAACTTCTATAGGAATGTCCCTATATAGGCTAATAATTGGGAAAGCTCGTCACTTACCAGTTGAAATTGAGCATAAAGCATATTTGACTATTAAATAGTTTAATTATAATTTAAAATATGCTGGAGAGAAAAGATTGTTACAATTAAATGAGCTTGAAGAGATAAGGAATGAATCTTATGAGAGTGCGGAACGATGAAGATGTGACATGATCAGAGGATTCTTACTAAAAATTTTCAGCCTAGGGCAACAAGTTTTGCTATATAATGCAAGGTTAAGATTATTTCCAAGAAAACTTAAGTCCAGGTGGCAACATGTTTTGCTATATAATGCAAGGCTAAGATTATTTCCAGGTGAACCTAAGTTCAGGTGGATAGGCCCATTTGTTTTGATAAAGTTTATCCTTATGGAGCTGTGGATATTAAAGATCCTAATTCTGAGAAAATTTTTAAAGTGAATGGAAATAGACTGAAACCTTATTATATAGGGGATCAACATAAATATAATGATGGAATGATGTTGGGACAACCAGAATGAGCACTGGTTACGTCGGGTTGACGACGTAAAACTAAGCTTTGTGGGAGGAAACCCATAGTTATCAGTGTGTTTTTGCTTTGATTATTGTTTTGAGTCATATTAAGAAATTTAGGGTAGTATTTTTGAGTTTATTATGTGCTAGTAATGATTTTTAGACTTTTTTTAGTGACCTTGACATGTTAGAATAAGAATTCGGACGTTAAGTTGACTGGTGTAAAAATGTGCACTGGCGCTTAAGCGCCAGATCTGGTGCTTAAGCACGACAGTTTAATTACATGTAAAAATTTTGATTTCTAGAAGGTATAACTACAATTTAGTTGGAATAAATGTGTCTTGGCAGTTTCTAGTCATTCCTAGAAGTTATGAGGGGGAATTAGGCCTATAAGTAGAAGCGGGTTGTGAAGGAATTTCACCCTGAATTTTTTTTAGCCCTAAAAGTCTAAGAAAGAGAGAGACTTAAAGAAAATGTCTTCATGAGAGATGGATTTGAAGAAGAAGGAAGAACCCATGAGGAAGAAGTTCATTAGTCAAAGTGCACAGGAGATGTATAACGGTTTCTTAGCCATTATTGAAGGGATATCAGAGAAGATCAAAAAGATGGAGAATACTATATCTATATTAGAGACTAAGATGCTTGAATTGTATGATCATTTAGAACATATTGGGTGGCAACTTAAGATGCAATTCAACCATACCAGTTATATAGAGGTAGCAGATAAGGCAATGTTACTTAAGCAAAAGTGGATTGAAGATGATAATATTAGAGCTCGTCATCGCCGTCCGTTTTATCAACTCTATATTCCTGGAGAGACTACTGAGAGACAAGAATTTGTTCCTTCTAATGAAGAATGTCATTAAGTTAAGTGTTAGGAATTGTGTGTTTGGAGTCATGTTTTTAAGTGTGTTAGTGTTTTGTCTTGTGTTTAGTGATTTGTGTCATTTATGTGTGTAACTGTAAATATGCATATTAAGTGTTTTGTACTCAGGAAAATTTTCTCATCCAAGACTATTTGGAAAAATAACTAAGTGTTAAATGTGTTTGTATTTGTTTTTGAATTAATATAAGTTTGTTTTTGTGAAAATTTGTGTTATTTTTAGCCTTGAATTGAATTAATTATTAAGAGAATTTTGAGAGAGAAGGAAAATAGCCATTTAAGTGCTATGAGGGTGGTTTACTTAGGTTAATAGTGCATTTTACTTAAAACTAAAAATTTCAAAAATTGTGCACTGGCGCCTAAGCACCACATCTCGCGCTTAAGCGGAAGCCAACCCGAGAGGCATGCACCTAAGCTCCACTTACTTGTGCTTAAACGCCAGTTCCCAAAAACCGGTTCGCGAATGGTTAAAAGTAAATTTTAAGTCCGAAACTATCATTTTTAACACCTCCTATCATCTTCCCCAACTCAAAGTCGTGATTTGTAGGGCTAGGGAAAGTAAAATTTGAAGATTTCTTGGTGGAATCGAGTGAGATTTGCTAGATCCAAGTTCCTTAAGGTAACAACTTTACTTCTATGCAAAAATTTTGGATTTTCACCCTATATTTTCAGCACATTTATAAGATTTTGAAAATTTACTATTCATGGTTAAAAATGAAGAAAAATCTATGGAAATTTCTTGGGAAGTTTAGTTAGTGTTTTTGCAAGTTTAGTTTAGTGATTTAAACTTGATTTTTAATGTTATTTTTGGAATTTATCAAATTTGTAGAATGACACCAAGAATGAAAAGCAGTAGAGGAAAGAGCCCATTCAATTCGAGCAAATTTTTCAGTTCAAAAGCTCAGAATCGATATAGTGACACTCTACAGTCAGGGGAACTGATTTAGGAGCATTGTTTCAAGAGCCCAGGTGGAGAGGTAGAAGACCTAATAGTCCACTAACAGTGAGAATAGTTTTGTTGTTTCTCTGCCATCGCAGTGATTTCTATTGTAAGGGAGTTTTATGCAAATATCCCTGAGGCTAAAGATGATTGAATTATGGTTAGGGGGAAGTTGGTACCTTTTACTCCAGAGGTAATCAACTTGTTTTACCATTTACCACAGGAGACTTTATGTTTTTATGTGAATTATAGTCCTACGGAAGCAAAGTTAGACGAGATTAATTCAGATTCTACTATTGGGAGAGGACTTTGGAAGATTACCAATGAGAGGAGAGTAAATTTCCCAACTTCAAAGTTATGTGCACTTTGAAGGCTTGGCACTATTTCATTTCTGCTCGTCTGCTTCCGACCAATCCTCTTAGTGAAGTGACCAGAGAGAAAACAACGTAGAATTATTGTATTCAGAAGGAAAAGCCCATCAACAATGGGACTTTGATCTATCATATTATGATCAGTTCAACTACTACAACCACTACTATAGGTATGAGATTTGCTTCCTTGATATTTTCATTATGCGAGCAGGCTGGAGTGAAGTATGATAGTTGGGATTAAGTTTCGTTACCTCTGAAGACCATCACGAAGGTGATTGTGAAAACTTAAATTGAGCATTCAATTTTTTATTGGAGATGAGAATTTTCTAGAAGCTATGGATTAGAGACGTTTGCTGCATCTTGATCACCACCATCTACTTCTTGTGCTTCTACATCTAGAGGTGATACCAAGACTCAGGATGAGTTATTGCATAAGATGATGGACAATATCAATTTTACCGCTGATAAGGAACAAAATTTATAGTGTTTTGTAGATCATACTAATAGTTCGAATAGAAGGAAGAGTGATTATGAAGAAAAATTCCACTCATCTTTGGATAGCCTGATTAGAGGTTAATCAGGAGTGCAATTTCCTCCATATCCTCGATATCCTGATTATGAGCTTGCAGAAAAATGATACAGCGATGTTTTTTAGGATGAAGATTAGAGCTGAGATATTCATTTTATGATTGTAATATGATGTGAACTATGTGGTCAGAGCTTGCTATATTTGCATCTGTGTGCTGTTTTGGGACAATGTTTTATAATGTGTTTTGGATTTTTATGTTCTGTTGATGTGATTATTGTGTTATATAGTATTTCATTTTTAAAATTTTAGGGTAGTAACTGTTGTTTAGTTTTTAGTACTGTGATTTAGTTAGTTTGGAACTTAACTTAATTTCATATCTGTTATAAATTGGAAAATCTTGCTAGCATAGATCTAAAACTTGAAATTCAGAAACTGCTGCCTTGTAATCTTCTTTTATCATGTTAGTGTGTTGTTTACTTTTATACCCACTATTTAGAAGTCTATTTGAATCTCTAAATGTTAAACTAAAATGAAAATATAGAAAATTTGATAAAAAATTAATTTTACTCCTGTCTTTAGTTATACTTGTATCATTAGGGTTTCAAATTTGTGTTAGCATGTTATTTTTAAATTTTCATTCCTGCTTATATATATATCTAATTCTAAACTAGTTAATCCATTAAACATTTAAGTTTAGGGGGGATGAAAAATATTTTTAAAACTAGAATTTTATTTGTTCTCAAATGTACTACAATTGAATTTGAATTTTAAAAAGAAAAATTGATGATGTATATGAAGTTATATTAGGGAAGTAAAATTTGTTTTTAGAAATGAGTATAAAAAATTAACTAAAATCTTAAGTAATGAAGAAAAACTTTAAGTTAAAAGTTTTTAGTGTAGAAAATAATTAATATAAGTGACTATCTTTAGTAGGAAAAATTGTATTTTTTGAGAAATTTAGATAATTTAGACTTTTATTTTTAATAATTAAATTTTTTTTAATAAAATGATTTTCAAAAATATTATTAGATCTACAAGTAAAAGTTTTATATTAAGAATTTACTTTAGGAAAGGAGAAGTGGAATTCAAATACACTAAAGGTCTATCCAGATATAGTAATCCTTGCTTGAAAAAGAGAAAGAAAAAGAAAAAGAAGAAGAAAAAGAAAAAGAACAGAAAAAGAAAATAAAAGAAAAGAAAAGAAATGTAAGGGAGGAGAAGCTTGAGGATTAGTGCCTAATCAAAAGTTAGTTTTATAATTGATCTTTTAAAGTATAAGACTTGATAAAATCTTAAGCTTATAAATATAATATAGTAAGTAAAATATTTTTTAATAAAAATTTTTTAAGTAGAGAAAATAAAAGAACTAAAATCTAAATTTAGAAAACTTCAAATATTTCTGAATTAGATAGGAACTCATATTTTCATTGTTCTTAACATTAGAAAATTTTCAAACTTTAAGTTAGTCTCATTTACTAATTATTTTTTCTAAGTTGGACTACTATATTTTTATATCTAAAATTTAGTAACTCGTAAAGAAACTTATATACATATCATACATATTTGGTTTTTAAAGATTGAAGTGTCACTTGAGGACAAGTAACATTTTAAGTTTTTGGGATTTTGATACACCTAAAATATATAGTATTTTTAGACACATTTTTATACCTATGTTTTAGATATTGCACTTTAATAGGAAGGTATTTTTATGTTTTTCTTGCAGTTACAAGTAAAATTGGAAAAAATGCTTAAAAGAGTGAAAAAGGATCAAATTTGGAGCAAAAAGGTAAAAAATTGTGTAAAGAGTTTTGGCGCCTCAGCACCAGATCCGGCGCTTAAGCCCCAATTAAACAGAGAAGGTTGAGCCTATGCATCGAGACCTTGCGCTTAAGCACCAGTAACAGTTACTAGATGAGTAAAATCAGTTTTCACGAATTTCAAAGAGGTTTTTGAGGCACCCATTGGCTTAATAGGTAGTTGTAACCACCATAGATAAAATTTATAATCAAAGGATGCGTCTCTTGGGCAAATACATCGAATCAAGACACATTTTGAAGAGATCCCAAGGCATCTTGGAAAACTATAAAAGAAAGAAGAGAGGACTTAGAAAAGAGTCCTGAAAAAATTGGTAAGTTCTAGAAAACTATAAAAGAAAGAAGAGAGGACTTAGAAAAGAGTCCTTAAAATATTGGCAAGTTTGAAAGTTCTTTTCTTGGAGTTAGTTCGGAGAGATTGGATGCGTCTCTTGGGAAAATACATCGAATCAAGACACATTTTGAAGAGATCCCAAGGCACCTCTTGGAAAACTATGAAGAAAGAAGAGAGGACTTAGAAAAGAGTCCTGAAAATATTGACAAGTTTTGAAAGAAAGAAGAGAGGACTTAGAAAAGAGTCCTGAAAATATTGGATCTTGGAAAACTATAAAAGAAAGAAGAGAGGACTTAGAAAAGAGTCCTGAAAAAATTGGTAAGTTCTAGAAAACTATAAAAGAAAGAAGAGAGGACTTAGAAAAGAGTCCTTAAAATATTGGCAAGTTTGAAAGTTCTTTTCTTGGAGTTAGTTCGGAGAGATTGGATGCGTCTCTTGGGAAAATACATCGAATCAAGACACATTTTGAAGAGATCCCAAGGCACCTCTTGGAAAACTATAGAGGACTTAGAAAAGTGTCCTGAAAATATTGACATGTTATGAAAGTTCTTTTCTAGAGAATTAGTACAGAGAGATTTTCAGGAACCACTTTTTATTTACTTTATTCTTTTTGTTATTTTGTTTTGAGTGATTGTAAAAGAGAAGAGAGTTAAAGGAACTTAAAGAGTTTGGTGGAGGACTTGAGATAAGTTTTTATCTTTTTGTTTTAGCATAATTTTTGTTTTAATCAAGACTTGTTGTTGGTTTGACAATGATTTATTCTTTTAAACTAAAGTGTAGTTTTGTTTTTTCCATGGACTCTGAGTAGTTTTCTTTATCTTTCTTCTTAAAATGATAAGTAATTAAGATATGGATGGAAATTGTGGAGAGTATTGATCTTTAATGTTGGAAGAAGTTGTGATGATTTAAATTCATGCACTTCCCTTCTTGATTTGGCCAATCCAGATGTTAAATTTTGTTGTGAGAACATGTAAGATCCGATCTGGTATTGTCTCAATTAACAATTGGAAAGAATTACATGAGGTTATATGAATGAGAATGTAGTTCATTTGATTGAGTGTAAATAGATAAGAAAAAAATTATTGATGGGTGTAGAGCTAGAGAACTTTAAAGTGACAGGTTAAAGCCCCCAACTTGGTTTATTATTTTAGGTTCTGATAAGAGAATGTTAGCCCCCAGGTGGAGGGAATCGAGGTAACTCTAGAGTGAGAGCTAGTATCTTCCCTGTCCTAGGTGGAGGGAATCGAGGGAACCCTAGAGTGAGAGCTAGTATCTTCCCTGCCTAGCCGGTCTTCAAAATTAATCAAACTTTAAATTAGCCAATGTTCTTTATAGCATCTCTAGTAAGGGTAAGAAATATTAGTGCTCTTATTTATCACAACAAAATTTGCATACTTCCACAAAAGAATTCCTATACTTATTACTGATTCATGATAAGAAGAATGATTTTTTCATATTAAGTACTTTTCTTCTACAAAAAATTTAGTTATCTTTTTACTGTTTCGTTAAAATATCAAAAATACAAAAAATATTTAAATTTTAAATTCCTACAAAAATCATTTTTAGTTTAAGTAATTATCTTTTTAATAGAAAAACTTTCTAAAAAGTGCATATTGCATAATCTTCCCTGTGGGTTCGATTATTCAGGTCTTAAAAAAAAGTCCTATGTTACTTGATAATGATACGTATACTTGCTTAGTATCTCAATATAAATATATATAAATTAAAAAAGTTAAATTCTTATTTTTCTTCAGGATCAAGTTTTTGGTTATGTTGCAAAATAAGGAAATATAAGTGAAAAGTGCCATCCGAACTATTGATATACTGTGCACAAGCATTAGGTATGGGATCAAGGACCAACTTTTTACCGTCCATGATAACCACACCTATAAGAAATCTAATTAGTACTGATGATGAAATGGTGCCGGGTGCACCACTAAGAAGAAGTCAACTTTGAAATGCTAATCATCGCAAGCATAAAGCTTTTCTATGAGAGGAAAAGAGACGATTTAAGGAGGTAGAAAATACACTCACTTCAATTTCTGAGGGGAAAAATTATGATCCTTGCAGAAAGTGACTTCTACTAGTCCTGCTGCTACAGAGAATGAGTCTGAGTTTCCCACATAGTAAATACAATATGAAATACCAGATGAACTTTACAAGGGTTGCCTGATGTGCAACGTCAAGGTTCCCGTACATGCGTCCACAGGAGGAGCATTCGTGGAATGCTCAACAAGCAGTTTTCTCCACTTAGACCACTACAATTCTTTTGAGGAGTTCATAGGCCTCAACACAGAATGTCAGGAGACAGCTTACCCAGATACTGAGTCGTATATTCCATCACCTATGGAGCCAAGCTAGACATTGTATCCTATAAATGTGGAGATGAGGGAGCTGCCTCGATGATCTCAAAGGATCCCCATGGCAAAATTGGGAAGGATGAACAAAGTTAAAAAAAAATAAGAATTTGAATTCTACAAGGAAATACAAGAAAATTTATCAACATTCTGGAAGGCCTGGAGTTGTATATAGGAGTCTTCTCCGAAAACCATGAAATAAGAATTCTGGACTGTGTTTTTTACTTGAGGGACAGAGGTCGAGTTGGTCTGCTAATGGAGAGAACTTATTCATAACCAAAAAATTGGATGCGAGAAAAAGGCATGATAATCATCGAATGTGGTTGTTACTACAATTTCACTAAAGATAAGTTAGGGAACTCTCCAGATATCTTAAGAAATGATGAGGTGGATCCGATGCCTTCTGAAATAAAGAGAATGATCAAGAGGATGGTTAAATGGAGTGTACTACCAGTCGATTGCATTCCAAATAGTTGTATAATCAACATCTAAAATGAAGGAGATTGCATTCCCCCACACATAGATGATCATAATTTTGTGAGGCCCTTCTGCACGGTGTCCTTCATGAGTAAAAGAAATATAATATTTGGAAAAGAAATCGATGTTATTGGCCCTGGGTAGTTTAGGGGATCTGTTGAGATTCTACTATCGATGAGTTCAGTATTGATTTTTAAAGGGAATGGAGCGGACCTCACCAAGCATTGCATTCCAGGGGTACAACACTGTAGAGTGTCTATGACAATCAGAATAATGAACAACAATAAGATACTGTATGGGTTTCAACCAGATCCACAGTTAGAGGAGCTAAGCCCGTACAGACTATGAGATGGTTGCACCTCTATGCACACATAAAAGGATTTCTTTGAGCATGGATTAGTAGGTCAGCTTGATCAGGAGCTCATCCACTAAAGGAAAGATAGACAATTTTTGTCACTTTTTTGTACTGCGTCACAGCAGCATATATGATATGTACTCAGCATATGATGTTTCATATGTATTCAACATGATTGTCTCTTTTGACACTTTCAACATTTATTTAGTCCATAACACCTGTTTGAAGTAGATTAATGAAATTTCTTTCAAATTTCAACATGTTTGTCAAATTGCATATTTGTGCGATTGATAAAGAGCCAGGGAACCATACGTTGGCTTTGAATTATAATGAATGAAGAACAATATAACAAAAGTTTAATGTTAAAATTTAAATTTGTTTTTGAAAATCAACCAATTAAAATTAAATTTTAAAAATGTACTTTAATAATTAAATGTGATAAAAATAACAAGAAAAAGAAAAATTTTGCTTGAGTTAATTTCTCCCGAGTTCGAGGTTTCTTACTCATTTCTTGTGTAGCACGAATATCCCTGTCTACACCAAAATTTTCACATTCTCATGGCGTCTTTTAATCCTTACACATTTCTTCAATATTTCTGCTCCATTGTCAATCCTTGCATTCAGGGTAGGCTTAGGCATCCTATTCCCATCCTCACATTTGGGGTATGCATAGAAGTTTTATTCCCATCCTCAAATTCGGCATATGCTTACATATCCTATTCTCATCCTTACATTTGGGGTAGGCTTTGACGTCCTATTCCCATCTCAACATTTGAAGGTGATCCCGATATTTTGTATATGTAAGGATTTATGAAGTTGACACGACTACTTGAAGATTTTAATCCCTGACAACGGTGCCAAAAACTTGATCCCTAAATACTTAATGCTTATGCACACTATAACAATAGTTCTAGCGGTATTTTCACTTATATTTCTTTATTTTACAACAAAACCAAAAAATTGATTCTGAAGAAAAATAAGAATTTAACTTTTTAATTTATATATATTTATATTGGGATACTTAATTATACGTATCGTTATCAAGTAATATAAGACTTTTTGATTAAGACCTGAATATCGAACCCACACGGAAGATTATGCAATATGCACTTTTTAGAAAGTTTTTCTATTTTTAAAAAGATAGTTACTTAAATTAAAAACAATTTTTGCAGGAGTTTAAAATTTAAATATTTTTGGTATTTTTGATTTTTTAATGAAACAGTAAGAAGATAACTAATGTTTTTGTAGAAGAAAAGTATTTAATATGAAAATATCTTTCTTCTTATCTTGAATCAATAATAAGTATAGGAATTCTGTTGTGGAAGTATGCAAATTGTGTTGTACCAAATAGGAGCAGTAATATTCTTTACGCTTATTAGAGATGCTATAAAGAGCATTGGCTAAGTTAAAGTTTGAATAGTTTTGAAGACTGGCTAGGTAGGGAAGATACTAGCTCTCACTCTAGAGTTCCCTCGATTACCTCCACCTGGGGGCTAATATTCTCGTATCAGAACCTAAAACAAAAAACCAAGTTGTTGGGTTTAACCTGTCACTTTAAAGTCCTCTATCTCTACACCCATCAATGAATATTTTTCTATTTATTTGCATTCAATCATATGAAATACATTCTCATTCATACAACCTAATGTGATTCTTTTTAATTGTTGACTAAGACAATATCAGCCCGGTTCTTACAAGTTTTCACAATAAATTTTAACATCTAGATTAGCCAAATCAAGAAGTAAATGAAGTGCATGGATTTAAATCATCACAACTTCTTNCTGAACAATATAAAAGCTTCAAATAAACTCGAAATTCTGTAAAAGGAACTTAAAAGTTGCCAGGGATTGTCCCTCAGACGCTTTTAAAACCTTTTGGATGTTTTGAAGGATAATTGAACTTATTTTACTTTGNTTGAACAATATAAAAGCTTCAAATAAACTCGAAATTCTGTAAAAGGAACTTAAAAGTTGTCAGGGATTGTCCCTCAGACGCTTTTAAAACCTTTTGGATGTTTTGAAGGATAATTGAACTTATTTTACTTTGTTCAGAAAATCATCCATTAAAACCTTTAGGGACTCACCAAGTTATGACTTAGGTTTTGGTAGCTTCACCTTCATCTACCCTTTCAATTGGTTTAAATTTCCTGCAAAATTATACATACCTATTGCAACTTCTAATCTTTTAGCGGGAGCATCAAGAAGATGATAGATATACTTTTATAATGTTATTTAATTTCTATTATTTTACGTACTGCAATTTACACTTGCTTTAAAACATTATGCTTGCTTTGTTGTGAATGTCGATTTACCTACCAAACAAAATAGCTTTTTTTAAAAAATTAATAAAAAAATTTCAAAAATTAAATTAAACTTTTAAAAGCAATNGTATTTTACGTACTGCAATTTACACTTGCTTTAATACATTATGCATGCTTTGTTGTGAATGTCGATTTACTTGCCAAACAAAATAGCTTTTTTTAAAAAATTAATAAAAAAATTTCAAAAATTAAATTAAACTTTTAAAAGCAATCATAAATCCTTTGAAAAATAAAATTTCATAACACACCCTTTTGAATTCACGGGAGTCCCTCGGATGAGGTAACCCACAGTTGCAAATGTTCGTTTGCTCCTCTTCATTCTTGAGGTCATTTCTAAAAATCACATATAATACACAATAAATCCAAAATTTAAGACTAAATCACTAAACTCAACTTCTAAAACCTTAAATTATCATTTATATGTGTTTTCATATGTTTTTTCTCAAATTTTTGCCATGAATAGTGATTTTTGGTGAAATCCCCAATGTACTTAAAATACATGGTGAAAATAAAAAAAAAATTACATATAAGTGAAGCACTGACCTTAAGAAGATGAATTCTAGCAATTTTGGCTTGATTCCCTAATGAGATCTGTAAGAAGCCCTAGATCCACAATCGCAAACTCAAAAGGGAATAAGAAGATGTTGGTGGTCAAATATGGCAATTTTTGGCTCAATTTTCACTTTTAACCGTTCACGAATCATTTTAGCTGAATCAATATTTAAGCGAGAATGGTTCAGCGCTTAGGCGTCTAACTCTCTGGTAGTCCAACACTTAAGCACAGGATTTTGGCGCTAGGTGCCAGTGCATGAATTTTTGATATTTTTCATTTTAAGTAAATGTACATTGATCCCTGGACACTGATAATATGCACAGTACAACAATAATTCAGATTATATTTTAATTATATTTCCTTACTTTGTAATAAAACCAAAAACTTGATCCTGAAGAAAAATAAGAATTTAACTTTTAATTTTTGTTTATTAGGATGCTACGCAAGCATACGTATCGTTATGAAGTAATATAAGACTTTTTTATTAAGACCTGAATANAAAATCTTAATTAAAACCAAAAGTAGTCTAAAAACAAAAAGATAAAAACTTATCTCAAGTCCTCCACCAAACTNTAAACTTAATTACTTATCATTTTAAAAAGAAAGATAAAGAAAATCACTCAGAATCCATGGAGAAAACACAACCATACTTTAGTTTAAAAGAAGAAATTATTGTCAAACCAACAACAAGTCTCAATTAAAACCAAAAGTAGTCTCAAAACAAAAAGATTAAAACTTATCTCAAGTCATCCACCAAACTCTTGAAGTTCCTTTGATTCTCTTATCTTTAAAATCACTCAAAATAAAATAAAATAACAAAGAGGATAAAATAAAAGTAAAAGTGGTGCCTGAAAATCTCTCCGAACTAACTCCCTAAGTGAGAACTTTCAAAACTTTCTAATACTTTCAGGACCTCTTTCAAAGTCCCAATTTTCTTTCTTTTATAGTTTTCCAAAAAGTGCCTTGGTTTCTCTTCAAAATATGTCTAGATTCGATGTATTTTCCCAAGAGATGCATCTTTTTGTGATAATTTTCGTCCATGGTGGTTATAACCACCTATTAAGCCAATGGGTACNCTATCATATAAGAAGAAAGATAAAGAAAACTACTCAGAGTCCATGGAGAAAACAAAACCTCACTTTAGTTTAAAAAAAGAAATCATTGTCAAACCAACAACAAGTCTCAATTAAAACCAAAAGTAGTATAAAACAAAACGATAAAAACTTATCTCAAGTCCTCCACCAAACTCTTAAAGTTCTTTTGAATCTCTTCTCTTTACAATCACTCAAAAAAAAAAACAAAAAGGATAAAGTAAATAGCAAGTTGTTTCTGAAAATCTCTCCGAACTAACTCCCAGAAAAGAACTTTGAAAACTTGCCAATATTTTCAAGACTCTTCTCTAAGTTCTCTCAGCTTTCTTTTATAGTATTCTAAGAGGTTCCTTGGGATCTCTTTAAAATGTGTCTTGATTCGATGTATTTTCTCAAGAGATGCATCCTTTCATGATAATTTTCGTCCACGGTGGTTACAACCACCAATTAAGCCAATGGGTACCTCAAAAACTTCAAAATTTGTGAAAACCGATTTTACTCATCTAGTAACTGCCACTGGCGCTTAAGCGCGGGATCTCGGTGCTTAGGCGTGCCCTTCTCTATTTAACTGGCACTTAAGCGTTGGATCTGGCGCTTAAACTCGGGATCTGGCGCTTAGGCACCAAAACTCTTTCGCAAAATTTTTCACCTTTTTGCTCTAAATTTGATCCTTTTTCACTCCTTGAAGAATTTTTTCTATTTTTACTTGTGTCTGCAAGAAAAACACAAAAATACTTTCCATTAAAGCACAATATCTCAAAAATAGGTATAAAAATATGTCTAAAAACACTATATATTTTAGATGCATCAAAATCCCCCAAACTTAAAGTGTTACTTCTCTTCAAGTGACATTTCAATCTTTAAAGACCAAATATGTTTGATATGTATATGAGTTTCTTTAGGAGTTACTAAAATTTAGATTTAGAAATATAGTAGTCCAATTTAGAAAAAATAATTAGTAAATGAGACCAACTTAAAGTTTGAGAATTTTTAATGTTAAGAATTATAAAAATATGGGTTCCTATCTAATTTAGAAATATTATAAGTTCTCTAAATTTAGATTTTAGTTCTTTTATTTTCTCTACTTAAAAATTTTTATTAAAAATAATTTTACTTACTATATTATATTTATAAGCTTAAGATTTTATCAAGTCTTATACTTTAAAAAGATCAATTGTAGAACCAATATTTAATTAGGCACTAATCCTCAAGCTTCTCCTCCCTTACATTTCTTTTCTTTTTCTTTTCTTTTTCTTTTCTTTTTCTTTTTCTTCTTCTTTTTTTTCCTTTTTCTTTTTCACGCAAGGATTACTATATTTGGATAGGCTTTTAATGATTTTGAATTCCACTTCTCCTTTCCTAAAGTAAAGTCTTGGTATAATACTTTTACTTATAGATATAATAATAGTTTTGAAAATCATTTTAATAAAATAAATTTAAGTATTAAAAATAAAATTCTAAATTATCTTAATTTTTTAAAAATAAAATTTTTCTTAATAAACATAGTCACTTATATTAATCATTTTCTATACTAAAAAATTTTAACATAAAGTTTTTCTTCATTACTTAAAATTTTAACTAAATTTTCTTACTCATTTTTCTAATAAACATAGTCACTTATATTAATCATTTTCTTACTCATTTAACTAAAGTTCATTAATCATTCCTAATATTCATACACATAATCAATTTTTCTTTTAAAATCANTTTCATTAAATATTTAATAGCAGAATGATCAGCATGCATAATACATTTTGTTCCAATTAAGAATGATCTGAAGTTATCAAAAGCAAATACTTATGTTAATAACTCTTTCTTAGTTGAGGTAAAAGTAATTTGAGCTTCATTAAGAGTTCTTTCTACTAGCATAGTAAATTACTTTGAAAATCTTATCATGCTTTTGTCTTAAAACAAATTCAATAGAATAATCATTTGCATCACACATTAATAAAAATGGTTTTTCCCAGTCTGGTAAAGCAATAATTGGTGCAGTCACTAATTTTTCTTATAATAGCTAAGAAGATTTTATGCACCCCTTATCAAAATTTAAAATTATGTCTTTTTCAAGCAAATCACATAAAAACTTAGCAATTTTTGAAAAGTTTTTAATATATTGCCTTTAAAATAAAAAATGTCCTAAAAAATCCTTAATTTCCCTCACATTTCTTGGTTGAGGTAAATTAGCGATCACTTGAATTTTTACAGAATCTACTTCCATACCATTTCTACTATATGATGTCCTAAAACAATTTCTCCTGCTACCGTAAATTGACATTTTGCCCAATTAATGATTAAATTTAGTTTCTTCACAGCACATATGAACTCTTGAAATATCTAACAATGATTCAAATAATGTTCCAAACATTGAAAACTTATCCATAGAAACTTCAATTCCTTTTTGAATTAAATCACATAAAAAAGTCATCATGCATCTCTGAAACGTAGCAGGGACATTACATATACCAAAGGACATTCTTCTAAAAGCAAATGTATCATCAAGACTGGTAAATGCTATTTTCTCTTGATTCTCAAGAGCTATTTGTATTTAGTGATAATCAGCATATCCATCCAAAAATAAAAGTATTTATGCTCAGCTAGTCTATTTAACATTTGATCTAGAAAGGGTAATGAAAAATGATATTTCTTAGTGACGAAATTTAATTTTTTATAATCAATGCATATTCGTCACCCTGCGACTTGTCTTGTTGGCATTAACTCATTATGTTCAATCACAGTCACATCCACTCTTTTTTTCTTAGGAACATAGTGAATTGGAGTAACTCATTGATAAACCAAAATAATATATAGTTTAAAGTATACATTTTAAGCATAATTTTTGTGATATTGCACTTTAAAGAATAGTATTTTAAAATGTTTGTTGCAAGTGTATCAATTTTAGGCATTTGGAACTAAAGTAGCAAAAATGACAAAATTTTGAGCAAAAATAGCGAATTTTGAGATTCTGGAGCCTGAAGTGCCAGAACTAGCGCCTGAAGTGCCAGAACTGGCGTGCCTGAAGCGCCACTTTACAGAGAGCTGACACCTGAAGCACTATAGTTAGTGCCTGAAGCACCATTTGATAAAGAGCTAGCACCTGAAGCGCTAGATTTGGTGTTTGAAGCTCCAAAAACCATAACAATGGGGTTTTAAACAAGTTGGTGCCTGAAGTGTCAGAACTAGCGCCTGGAGTGCCAGAGATGACTTTTATAGATTAAGGCGATTCAGGACAAATTTTGCGTGAATTTTGAAACGGACACTTGTTCTAAAAAACCCATGGAGTGATTCAATGTATGTAGACACTTTGGAAGGTTTGTTTATGAAGGCTATGACTCTTGCATCAATATATACATATTTTGAATTCAAAAGAGTTGACTTTTAGATAGAATGTTGGAGAGAATATTGAATTCATTTTGGAGAGAGAGAACCTCTAATAAAAGAGAGGGAACTCTAGGGCAAGTATGGTGGTGGTATAGAGAGAAGAAGAGGGGCGTGAGTAAGAGAGAGAGAGAGAGAGAGTCAAGAGCTTGGAGATTTTCTTCAAGGATTGTAAGAGGAAAGGGAAGTGAGAGATTTCTTATTCATTACTTTTCTAAGAGAGAATTGAGAGTACTTATAAAGATGGAAAGAGATTGAAGAGAACCTCTAGGGATTTGATTGGAAAGGATTGTGAGATAAGTTGTGTTCTTTTATTTCTTTATTTTGTAAGCTTATTTTTATATATGAAATATGTGTTTTGTCATATCCTATTATGAATTCTGAGTAGTGTTCTTTATCCTTTTCCTTACAATAAGATTTGGTTTTGTGGAAAATTGATTTTATTTTATACAATTTTAAATGTCAATAATTTGTGATGATTTTAACTCTGATCTTCATTTACTTTTCAATGTGGCCAATTGAAATGTTAAAATGTGTTGAGAAACACATGTTCTGAAAGGGCTATGATTTCTACAACATAGTGAGAATCACATTTGATTCCATGGGNTTCTAATAAACATAGTCACTTATATTAATCATTTTCTTACTCATTTAACTAAAGTTCATTAATCATTCCTAATATTCATACACATAATCAATTTTTCTTTTAAAATCAAATTCACTTGTATAAAATTCTTGTTTTGAAAATATTTTTCACCCCCCCCCCC
>JXCR01146336.1:131581-177717 GCA_002079205.1 Phalaenopsis hybrid cultivar
AAAACTTAAATTTTTAACAGATTAAACAGTTTAGCATTAGATATATATAAGCAGGAGTGAAAATTTAAAAATAACATGCTAACATGAACTTTAACATCCTAATTATACAAGTTTAAAACTAAAGACAGGAGTAAAATTAATTTTTGATCAAATTTTCTATATTATCATTTTAGTTTAACATGTAGAGATTCAATAGACTTCTAAACAGTGGGTATAAAAGCAAATAACACACTAACATCATAAAAGAAAAATACAGGGCAGCAGTTTCTGAATTTCAAGTTTAAGATCTAAGCTTGTAAGACTTTCTACTTTATAACAGATATGAAATTAAGTGAAGTTCTAAACTAACTATATCACAATACTAAACACAAAACAATGGCTACTACCCTAAACTATAAAAATAAAACAAAATACTATCTAACAAAACAATCATAACAACAACGAAACATAAAAATTCAGAACACAACATAAATCATAGTCTAAAACAACACACAAATGCAAATGTAGCAAACTCAGACCACATAGTTCACATCGTATTACAATTATAAAATGAATCTCTCAGCTCTACTCTTCTTCCTCAGAATCACCACTGTACCACTTTTCTACAGGCACATAATCAGGATATCTAGGATATGGAGGAAATTGCACTCCTGGTTCACCTCTGATCAGGCTCTCCAAAGATGAGTGGAATTTCTCTTCATAATCATTCTTCCTTCTATTATAACTATTTGTATGATCTGCAAAACGCTCTAAATTTTGTACCTTATCAGCGGTAAAATTGATATTGTCCTTCCTCTTCTGCAATAACTCATCTTGAGTCTTGGTATCACCACTAGATGTAGAAGCACGAGAAGTAGACGGTCGTGATGAAAGATGCAGCAGACGTCTCTAATCCATAACTTCTGGAAAGTCCTCATCTTCAGCCAAAAATTGAATGCTCATAATAAGTCTTCACATTCACCTTCTTGATGGGCATTAGAGGTAACAAAACTTCCTCTCAACTATCATACTTCACTCCAGCCTGCTCGCATAATGAAAATATCATGGAAGTAAATCCCATACCTGCAATAGCAGCTGAACTGATGATAGTGTGATAGATCAAAGCCCCAATGTTGATGGGCTTTCCCTCTTAAATATAGTAATTCAACGTTGTTCTTCCTCTGGTCACTTCACTAAGATGATTGGTCGGAAGCAGACAAGTAGAAATGAAATAGTGTCAGGCCTTCAAAGGTGCACATAACTTTGAAGTTGGAAAATTTACTCTCGTCTCATTGGTTATCTTCCAAAGTTATCTCCCAATAGCCAAATATGAAATAATCTCGTCTAACTCTGATTACATAGGACTATGATTTGCATAAAAACATAAAGTCTCGGTGGTAAATGGTAAAACAAGTTGATTATCTCTAGAGTAAAAAGGTACCAACTTCCCTCTAACCATAACTCGATTGTATTTATCCTCTGGGAGATTTGCATAAGACTCCCTTACAATAGAAATCACTGTGACGACAGAGAAACAACAAAACTGTTCCCACTATCGGCAGACTATCAGGTTTTCTACCTCTCCACCTGGACTCTTGAAACTTCACTCCTAAATCAATTTTCGTGACTACAGAGCATAACTATATCAATCTTGAGATTTTAAACTGACAAACTTGTTCGAATTGAATGGGCTCTTTCCTCTACTCCTTTTCTTTCTTGGTGTCATTCTACAAATTTGATAAATTCCAAAAATAACTTTAAAAATCAAGTTTAAATCAATGAAATAAACTTCCAAAAAGCACTAACTAAACTTCCTAAGCAATTTCCATAGATTTTCTTCACTTTTCACCATGAATAGTAAATTTTCAAAATTTTCCAAATGTGCTCAAAATATATGGTGAAAATCCAAAATTTTTGCATAGTAGTAAAGCTCTTACCTTAAGGAACATGGATCTAGCAAATCTCACTCGATTCCACAAAAAAATTTTTAAGTTCAACATGCCCTAGCCCTTGAAATCACGACTTTCAGTTGGGGAAGATGATAGGAGGTGTTAAAAATGGTATTTTCGGGCTTAAAATTCACTTTTAACCTTTTGCGAACCGGTTTTCGTGAATCGGCGCTTAAGCACGGGTAAGTGGCGCTTAGGTGCTTGCCTCTCAGGTTGGCTCACGCTTAAGCACGATATGTGGGGCTTAGGCGCCAGTGCATAACTTTTGAAATTTTTAAATTTAAGTTAAATGCACTATTAGCCTAAGTACACCACCCCTAAATGGTCTCATAACACTTAAATGATTATTTTTACTTCCTATAACTCCCTTCTCCCTCAAAATTCTTCATAATAATTAATTCAATTTGAGGCTAAAAATAACAAAAATTTTCACAAAAACAAACTTATATTCAATCACAAACCAGTACAAACACATTTAACACTTAGTTATCTCTCCAAACAGTCTTAGATTAGAAAATTTTTCTAAGTACAAAACACTTAACACACATTTTACAATTAAACACATAAGTGACACAAACATTAAACACAAGACATAAACACTAACACACTTAAAATCATGACTCCAAATACACAATTCCTAACACTTAACTTAATGCCACTCTTCATTAGAAGGAAAAAATTCTTGTCTCTCAGTAGTCTCGCCAGGAATATGGAGTTGATAAAATGGACAGTGGTGACAAGCTCTAATACTATCATCTTCGATCCACTTTTGCTTAAGGAACATCGCCTTATCTGCTTATTCTATATAATTGGTATGGATGAATTGCATCTTAAGTTGCCACCGAGTATGTTCTAAATGAGCATGCAATTCAAGCACCTTAGTCTCTAATACAGATATAGTATTCTCTATCTTGTTGATCTTCTCCGATATTCCTTCAAAACTAATGGCTAAGAAACCATTATACATCTCCTATGCACTTTGATTAATGAACTTCTTCTTCATGGCTTCTTCCTTCTTCTTCATATCCATCCCCTATGAAGACATTTTCTCTAAATCTCTCTCTTTCTTACACTTTTAGAGCTAAAAATAATTCGAGGTGAAATTCCTTCACAAACCCTTCTTTTTATAAGCCTTATTCCCCCTCATAAATTTTAGGCGCGACTAACTACTGCCAAGACACGTTTATTCTAACTAAATTGTAGTTACACCTTCTAGAAATTGAAATTTGCACATGTGATTAAATTATCGCGCTTAAGCGACGGATCTGGTGCTTAAGTGCCAGTGCACATTTTTGTACCGATCAACTTAATGTCCAAATTCTCATTCTAACATGTCTAGGTCACTAAATAAAGTCCAAAAATCATTACTAGCACATAATAAACTCAAAAAATACTATTCAAAATTTCTTAATCAGATTCAAAACAATAAGCAAAGCAAAAACACATTGATAACTATGGGTTGCCTCCCATAAAGCGCTTGGTTTTATGTCGTCAGCTCGACGTAACCAGTGCTCATTCTGGTTGACTCAAAATCATTCCATCATTATATTTATGCTGATTCCCTATATAATAAGGTTTCAGTCTATGTCCATTCACTTTAAAAATTTTCTCAGAATTAGGATGTTTAATATCCATAGCTCCACAAGGATAAACTTTTATCACAACAAATGGGCCCATCCACCTGGACTTAAGTTTGCCTAGAAATAATCTTAACCTTGCATCATATAACAAAGCTTGTTACCATGGATGAAAATTTTTAGTTAGAATCTTTCGATCATGCCATATTTTCATCTTTTTTTATAAATCTTAGCACTCTCATAAGATTCATTTGTTATCTCTTGAAGCTCATTTAATTGTAACAATCTTTTCTCACCAGCATCTTTTAAATTATAATTGCACTCTTTAATAGGCCAATATACTTTATGCTCAAGTTCAACTGGTAAGTGACAAGCTTTCCCAAATATTAGCCTATATTGGGACATTCCTATAGGATTTCTATGTGCAGTCCTATAAGCCCACAAAGCATATTTAATTTTGACTGACCAATCCATTTTTGTTGGATTTACAGATTTTTCCATAATTCTTTTAATTTCCTGGATAATTGAATCAAACCACTTATTTGAGGATGATAAGTAGTAGCAATCTTATGATTTATATGATGTTTCTTTAATAGCTTCTCCATAATGCCATTTCTGAAATGACTTCCCCCATCAGTAATGATAACTCTTGGCATCTTAAATCTATAATATGTTTTTTTTTTAAATTTTGTAACACTTTGAGCATCACATCGAGGTAAGGTAACAACTTCTATCCATTTGGACACATAGTCCACTGCTAATAGAATATATAAATTTTCGAAAGATGGAATAAATGGTCCCATGAAATCTAATCCCCAAACATCAAATATTTCAACTTCTAGATATAATTGAGGGGCATCTCATTTCTTCTAGAATTGTTGCCTACTCTTTGAAATCTATCACAAGTTTTCATATAAACATTAAAATATCTAAAAATTTTAGGCCAACAAAATCCAGATCGTAGAATTTTGTATGCTGCTTTATCAACACCAAAATGTCCCCCAAAATCAGAATTATGACATTTTTGGACAATTTTTTAAGTTTCTTCTAATGGTACACATCTTCAAATGATCAAATCCTTTCCTTGTTTAAATAAATATGGGTCATCCAAAAAGTAATTCTTAGCTTCATAAATAAATTTCCTCATTTGTTGGTATGTCATTCCATAGGGTTTAAGATCAGGCAATGTCGGCATACCATGGAACACGCCACTCATTTACAATGAACTGTTTTTCATCTGAAAAATGTTCATTAATTTCTTTTTCAAAATAAGGTGGTTTTTCTAATACAAGTCTGGACAAATGATCAACAATTTGATTTTCAGTTCCCTTTCGATCTACTATTTCAAAATCAAATTTTTGTAAAATGAGAATCCATCTTATAAGTCTCGTTTTAGTATCCTTCTTTTTCATTAAGTGCTTAATTGTAGAATGATCTGTATGCACTATACAATGAGTTCTAATCAAATATGATCTTAATTTATCAAAGGAATATTCTATTGCTAATAACTCTTTTTCACTTGTTGTATAGTTAATTTGAGTTTCATTAAGAGTTTTACTAGCATAGTAAATAACATTGAAAATTTTATCATAGTCCTAAGATAGCTCCAATAACATAATCACTTGCATCACATATAAGTTCAAAAGTTTTTTCCCAATTTGGTGAAACTATAATTGGTGCAGTGATTAATTTTTCTTTTAATAATTTAAATGTTTTTAGGCATTCCTCATCAAAATTGAAAACTGCATCTTTCTCCAGTAAATGGTATAAAGGCTTAGCAATCTTTGATAAGTTCTTAATATATCACCTGTAGAATCCAACATGTCCTAAAAAACTCCTAATTTCCCTTACATTTGTTAGATAAGGTAAATTAACGATCACTTGAATTTTAGTAGGATCTACTTCTATATCAATTTCTGATATTTGATGACCTAATACAATTCCTCTTGCTACCATAAATTGGCATTTTTCCCCAAGAAGGACTAAATTTGTTTCTTCACAGTGCTTAAGAACTTTAGATAAATGTTCTAAACATGAGTAAAACATTTAAAAGTCATCCATAAAGACTTCAATCCCTTTTTCAATTAAATCACAAAAAATTGTCGTCATACATCTTTGAAATGTAGCAGGGGCATTACATAAACTAAAGGGCATTCTTCTAAAAGCCAAAGTTTCATAAGGAATGGTAAATGTTGTTTTCTCTTGATCCTCAGGATATAGTTGAATTTGGTGATAACCGGTATATCCATCCAGAAAATAATATTATTTATGCCTAGCTAGTTTATCCATCATTTAATCAGAAAGGGTAGTAGAAAATGATCTTTCCTTGTGGCAAGATTTAATTTTCTATAATCAATGCATATTTGCCACCCTGTAACTTGTCTACTAGGTATTAACTCATTATGATCATTCACAGTTACAATTACTCCTCCTTTCCTAAGAACGCAGTGAATTGGACTAACCCATGCACTATCTAAAATAGGGTAGATAATTCCAGCATCGAACCACTTTAAAATTTCTTTCTTATCAACTTCTTTCATAACAGGATTTAATCTTCTTTGTGGATTAGCCATGGGTTTGCAATTTTCTTCCAAATTAATTCTATGCATACAAATTGAAGGATTGATTCCTTTAATATCAGCAATTGTCCATACGAAGGCCTTCTTAAAATTTTTCAGAATTTTCATCAGCTTTTCTTCTTCTTCCTTTGTTAACTTCGAGGAAATTATAACAGGTAAAGTAGATAAGTCTCCTAAAAAGGCATATTTTAAATATTTAGGAAGTAATTTCAACTCAAGTTCTGGAATTCTTTCAATAGATGGACAAAATGATTTGTCTTTGTCTATCGTGTCCAAAATTTCAAAACTTTCTTGAACATAACTTGAAATTTTTGTCTATCGTGTCCAAAATTTCAAAACTTTCTTGAACATAACTTGAATCTTCCTTAAAAAATCTATCATGTCCAAAATTTCAAAACTTTCTTGAACATAACTTGAATCTTCCTTAAAAAGGTTTTTACACATTGATATAATTCCACTTCTTGCTCGTGTTCCAACTCTTTTTCTTCAAATTTTTCTTCATATGTAGTCTTGAAATGACATTCGCTTAGATATTTTGTAACATCCATTCCATAACATTCATCATCTTTACCTTTTGCAGGGTATTTCATTGATTTTGAAATGTTAAAAGTAACACTTTGATCATTGATGTGCATTGTTAATTCCCTTTTTTGCACATCTATCATTACTCTTCCTGTTGCTAGGAAAGGTCTCCCCAAAATGATAGGTATCTCTTTATCTTCCTCAATATCTAGTACAATGAAGTCAATAAGAAAGATAAATTGATCCACTTTCACTAAGACATCTTCTATAACTCCTTTAGGATAGGTTATTGAACGATCTGCTAACTACAGAGTTACAGTAGTAGGGTTTATTACTCCTAATCCTAATCTTTTGAATGTTAATAATGACACAAGGTTAATGTTTGCACCTAAATCACATAAAGCTTTCTCATAAAATCCGTCTCCTATTGCACATGGAATTGTAAAGCTACCAGGATCTTTAAGCTTTTCAGAATGCTTTTTCTGAAATATAGCACTACACTCCTCACTAGGTGCAACAGTCTCATTATCTTCAAACTTCCTTTTTCCTGTTGAGAATCACCTTCATAAACTTTACATAGCTTTACATTTGTTCTTAGGCTTCAGCAAATGGAATATTAATTGTAGGCTTCTTAAATATTTCTAGAAATTTTGAAAATTGCTTATCTAACTTCTGCTGTTAAAGTCTCAGAGGAAATGGAGGTGGTGATTTTTCTAAATCAATTTTTGGCAGAGAAATATGTCTTTCAGAATCTTTCGGAGCTTCCTATTTTAATTCTTCAATTTCATCTCTCTCTACTTTAATCTCTTTTTGAATCCTACCTTCAAACTCTCTTCTGCTTCTAAGTTGTACGGCTTTAACTTGCTATTTATTCTGGTCTTTTGGATTTGATTTGGTATTACTAGGAAGTATTCCTTGGGATCTATTACTTAATGAACTTTTGATTTGCCCAAGTTGATTCTCAATATTTCTAATTGTAGCTCCTTGACTTTTTAATTGATTACCCATTTGTAACACCACTTCTTCTATAGACAACTTCTTATCCTTAAATTGTGTATTACTATTGATACCTGGAGCATAAGTAGATTTATAAGTATTGATCCCTTGGTTGTTGCAGTTTCCCTATGGGTTTACTTGGTTGTTCCCCCATTGCTGATTATTACCACCCGATATGTTATTCCAGTTAAAGTTGGGATGGTTCTTCCAACCTGGGTTATAATAATTAGAATATGGGTTATTTTGCTTATTATTTATGGCATTCAAATTTTCTAATGATGCTTGAGAATCTACCATTTGGCATAATGAATTCTCTTTAATCATGGAAATTGGTTGAGAAAAATTCATTCCAAATTGTCTAACTTTCTTGAATTTGCAACAACTTGATTTTCTAACATTGTAAATGCATCAGTTTCATGAATATTTGCTACTTTCTTTGGATTCACCCTCTCAGAAGGCCATTGAAAATTATTAGTAGTCATCTCTTCAATTAAAGCATAAGCGTCATGAAATGGTTTTGACATCAATGAACCACCAGCAGCGGCATCGATAATAGATATGAGACAATCAATTAATTCATTATAAAAGGTTTGAATTATTAACCAATCTGGTATAGCATGATGTGGACACTTTTCTAAGAGTTCTTTAAATTGTTCCCATGCTTCATAAATAGATTTCCCTTCAAATAAATTAAAAGATGTAATATCATTTCTAAGCTTCGTAGTTTTTTATGGTGGAAAATAGTAAACAATGAATTTTTGTGCTAAATCACCCTATGTTTTGATAGATCCAGGTGTTAAGGAATTCAACCAAATGTTAACTTTATCCCTCAGTGAGAAAGGAAATAACCTAAGTCATATGACATCATCTGAAACACCATCGTATTTAAATGTAGCACAAGATTCTAGAAAATTGGTAAGATGTAAGTTTGGATCTTCAGTTGGTGATCTCCCAAACTGATTATATGATACCATTTGGATAATAGCAGGTTTAAGCTCAAATGAATTAGCCACTACATTTGGTTTTTGAATACTACAATGAAGTTAATCTGCAGTAGGGTTGACATAATCTCTTAAAGGTCTAAACTCTTGATGAATTTCTGCATTTTGATTATTTTGGTTTGTCATTTCTATAATTTTTTTGTATTTTTCAAGATTTTTAATTTTTTTTTGGTTTTTCTAATTTTTGTAATAATTCTTTTTTCAAAATTGTAGGGCACTAGTCGTTCAGAACCTGAACTACGCATACACTAACATAAAATAAAATAAAATAAAACATACCAAATAAGATACAATATTTAAAGTTTAAATAAGACTTTCTAAAAATAGAAATTTACTTAGTTTTCTTTTCTCTCCCGGCAGTGGCGCCAAAAACTTGATCCAGATATTTTGTATATGTAAGGATTTATGAAGTACCTCAAAAACTTGAAGATTTTAATCCCCGACAACGGTGCCAAAAACTTATTCCCTGAATACTTAGTGCTTATGCACAGTATAACATTTGTTATGATGGTATTTTTCACTTATATTTCTTTATTTTGCAATAAAACCAAAAACTTGATTCTGAAGAAAAATAAGAATTTAACTTTTTAATTTATATATATTTATGCAAGTATACGTATCATTATCAAGTAATATAAGACTTTTTGATTAAGACCTGAATATCGAACCCACACGGAAGATAATGCAATATGCACTTTTAGAAAGTTTTTCTATTTTTAAAGATAATTACTTAAATTAACAACAATTTTTGCAGGAATTTAAAATTTAAATATTTTTGGTATTTTTGATATTTTAACGAATCAGTAAAAAGATAACTAAAGTTGTTGTAGAAGAAAAGCATTTAATATAAAAATATCTTTCTTCTTATCATGAATTAGTAATAAGTATTTAAATTCTATTGTGAAAGTGTGGAAATTGTGTTGTGCTAAATAAGAGCAATAATATTCTTTACCCTTACTAGAGATGCTATAAAGAATATTGGCAAATTTAAAGTTTGAATAATTCTAAAGACTGGCTAGGCAGAGAAGATAATTGCTCTAACTCTAAAGTTCCCTCGATTCCCTCCACCTGGGGGCTTACATTATGTTAACATAACCTAAAATAATAAACCAAGCTGGGGGCTTTAACCTGTCACTTTAAAGTCCTCTAACTCTACACCCATCAATAAAAAATTTCTCATTTATTTGCACTCAATCATATAAAGCACATTCTCATTCATACAACCTCATGTGATTCCTTCCAATTATTGACTGAGACAATACCAGTCAGGTTCTTACATGTTCTCACAACAAATTTTAACGTCTGGATTGGCCAAATCAATAAGTAAATGAATTGCATGGTTTTAAATCATCACAACTTCTTCCAATATTAAAGATCAATACTCTCCAGAACATCCATCCAAAATTTAATTACTTATCATTTTAAGAAGAAAGATAAAAAAACTACTCAAAATCTATGGAGAAAATAGAACCACACATTAGTTTAAAAGAAAAAATCATTGTCAAACCAACAACAAGTCTCAATTAAAACTAAAAGTAGTCTAAAACAAAATGAAAAAAACTTAACTCAAGTCCTCGACCAAACTCTTGAAGTTCCTTTGTATCTCTTCTCTTTTACAATCACTCAAAATAAAATAATAAATAGGATAAAGTAAATAAAAAGTTGTTCTTGAAAATCTCTCTGAACTAAATCCCTAAAAAAGAACTTTTAATACTTGCCAATATTTTTAGGACTTTTTTATAAGTCCTCTCTTCTTTCTTTTATAGTTTTCAAAAAGGTGCCTTGGGATCTCTTCAAAATGTGTCTTGAATCGATGTATTTCCCCAAGAATACATCCTTTCATGATAATTTTCATCCATGGTGGTTGCAACCACCTATTAAGCCAATAGGTACCTCAAAAACCTCTTCGAAATTCATGAAAACTGATTTTAATTGTCTAGTAACTGCCACTGACGCTTATGCGTGGGGTCTCAGTGCTTAGGCGTGGCCTTCTCTATTTAACCGGTGCTTAAGCACCAGATCTAGTGCTTAGGCGCCAAAACTTTTTTGCATAATTTTTCACCTTTTTGCTCCAAATTTGATCCTTTTTCACTCCTTTAAGCAATTTTCCATTTTTACTTATATCTGCAAGAAAAACACAAAAATACCTTCCATTAAAGCACAATATCTCAAAAATAGGTATAAAAATATGTCAAAAAATACTATATATTTTAGGTGCATCAATAGACTTAGATGTCCTATTTCCATCTTCATATTCGGAGTAGGCTCAGACGTCCTATTCTCATCTTCATATTCGGGGTAGGCTTAGACGTCCTATTCATATCCTCACATTCGGGGTAGGCTTAGATGTTCTATTACCATCCTCACAATTTGGGTAGGCTTTAACGTCTTATTCCCCACCTTACATTTAGGGTAGGCTTTGATGCCCTATTCCCTTCTCTATGCTTATGTTTTTCACTCAATCCGGTTTCCTCCCACATAATTTCATCTTCTTGACATTTTAAATCAAAATCCAAACTAACTCTCTGAGATATTCAATTTGAATTGAATCTTTGCTAGGACAGTCAGTCTGTCCGATGATTATCCCCAAAATCTCTTTTCTTTACCCTGATTAGAATCTCTTTTATTCCCCCGCAAAAACACATGTCACCTAATTCTACTCTTTGTAGTCTGTGTTGGTGTTGTTGGTCTCGTCGGTCAATGTCAATACGTGCTGTGTGCTCTTCCATCACTCCACACCTATTGGGGGCACATTTGTTGACCTCACTTTTGGTTAAGCTATAGTTTCCTCTTTAGTAGCTTAGAGTCTAGCTATAAGAATTTCATGTTTACAATTCCTAGAGGACTAGAAAATGAACCCTCACCATTAGAAACTCTAAACTCTTCCTTACTCAACTTGAAGTTCAACATATTGGTCCCAACCTCTAGCACTTAGTAGGTGGGGCCAATATGGGGGAGCTCAAGAGGAGTCCCCATAGGATTGTTTGGCCTTAGGGTTAACCCATATGGGTGTTGGTCTTGAACTGGTGCATGCATCGTCACTCACTTGAAAATTACATCCTACTTACAAACTGTTGGCACTATTTTAGGTTAAGGAGTTCCACTTCTTGGCCTTCTTCGGTCTGGGGGAGTTCCATCTCTTTGCTTAACAAACTTCCTGCTTTCGTATTTTGAACTTCTCTGCTTAGGTTGATAGGCTGGGTACTTGCAAGGAATTATTTCTCCATTTATGTATTTATTACCTCCGTAGTCTTTGTTCTTGACATCGATGTAGGAATCAGGTAACACCCAAAGAACACTAGGCAATCCCTTAAATTTTTCAGATGTTTCCTCTGAAACTGTGCATTGAAAACCTATATAAGTAGTAGTGCTAAATGAATACCTATTCTTTTTAGCTTCCTCCATGCTTCTAAGAACAATAGCGAGAGTATTGATAAACAAATCAACTCCCTGGTAGGCGCCAGATCATTAATAAATTCCATCACGATGAGCCAGTGGTTGTAGTCGCAACTAGAAAGTAAGATCGTCTCTCTCGGCTTGCTACTACTGCTCCTCTTTGACGAGTTTAAGTTTTCTAATGTGTCAGGTTATGATGTCAAATTAAAAGTCCTTATGGTTAAAGTTCTTTAAATGTTATGAGGCATGTTAAAGTTGATTGGAGCGACAGCAGGTAGGATCCTACGGTTCTCTCGTTTCGGTACCACTATTTTCTGTTGGATTCACTTAGTCTAAATGAATTTACTAAACTCAACTTAATGAGTTCCATGCTTTCATTTAGACTGTGGGAAGCCTCGTTAGCAACCATAGGTTATCTCCTTCGAGGGATTCCCAATCTTTTGATAGAGATGTATTAATGCAATTGTTGGTTCGTTATGTTTGTGATTAAATTTTGAGTTGTCTTATATTTTGATTATTATGGAGGTGATTGTTATCTTGGTTGATTTTAGTTTTGGTTTTGGTTATGTGGCTATCCTAGCAGTTTTTGGTTTTCATGCAGGGTGACATCATTGTTTAACTTGCAAGTTTAAAATAAGAAGTACAAGAAGGTAAATATAATAATTTGAAAGCGTACCTATTGAGTCTTCTCGCTCCACCACATGAAAGGTTAGTAAAGCGACTTTATATATGCTTCAAAATACAAGAATTTGATACTGCTGCTAGAAGATTTAAATCCTCGGCAACGATGCTAAAAACTTGACAAGGGTTATAGATTTGATAAAGATGTGCATAAAATATTCAATAATCGCAAAGTCACACTTATCAACACAAGTATACATATCGCTCATGTAATACAGGGCTCTAATAGAGTCTTGGATATCGATCTCACAGGGAGTAATACTAGAGGCTACAAACTAAGATTTAAGAAATCAATACTTAAACACTGCAATATAGTTCAAATTGCATATTTTTCACTAATAGGCAATTGAAATTAAAATGTAATTTTAATAAACTCTTAATTAACTAACTCTATTAATAAAGTTTCTAATTTGAAGTTCAATATAAAAGAAAGCATCCATCTCCTTGTCAAGAAATTAAAGTGAATGGATAAATTGAATCAGTTCAAATTGTATTGTGCCAAATAGGAGCATACCTATTATTTACCCTTTGGACCAGGCATAAAGAAAATTGAGTAATCCTATGCTTGGTTACTAAATATGCGGCTAGGCTGGGAGGATACTGTGTCTCACTTTAGAGCTCCCACGTTCCCCTCGCCTGAGGGCTAGCATCTACACTTCAGTACCCAACGATAAGACCGAATTGAGGATTTTAGTCTGTCACTCTAAAATCTCCAATTCTACGCCCGATTATTTATTTGCACCCAACTTCCAAGGGCTTTGACCTCCCTAAATACCGATAATTTTATTTCCCTATTTATTTGCACCCAACTTCCAAGGGCTTTGACCTCCCTAAATCACAGCCAAACGATAGGACCGAATTGGGGATTTTAGTCTGTCACTCTAAAATCTTCAATTCTACGCCATAGTATTATTTCTCTATTTTCGATAATATTATTTCCCTATTTATTTGCACCCAACTTCCAAGGGCTTTGACCTCCCTAAATCCTTAGTTGGGGATTTTATTCTGTCACTCTAAAATCTCCAATTCTACGCCCGATAATATTATTTCCCTATTAGATTTTAGTTTGTCACTCTAAAATCTCCAATTCTACGCCCGATAATTTTATTTCCCTATTTAATTTGCTCACCTTGTCACTCTAAAATCTCCAATTCTACGCCCGATAATTTTTATTTCCCTATTTATTTGCACCTAACTTTCAAGGACTTTGACCTCCCTAAATCTTGGATGTAATCTTCACCTTAGTTGTAAAACTATATTTATTTGCACCCAATTTCCAAGGGCTTTGACCTCCTTGAATCTTGGATGTAATCTTCACTTTAGTTGTAAAACTCAACCATATCAAGGACTTTGACCTCCATAAATCTTGGATGTAATCTTCACTTTAGTTGTAAAATATAACATATTTTAACAAATCAATTGGCCAGATTGAAAGTAAATTAAGATCGAAGTGAAAAGATCATCACAACTTCTTTAACATTCTCATGGCACAACCAATTTAAATCACCATTTCACAAAATCTCAAGAAAAGGAGAAAGACAGAGAAAACTACTCAGAACTCATGGAGAAGATACGACAAAATTTGGAATTTATATATAAAAGTAAAGTCATACAAACTTCAATAAGTAAATACCACTTATCTCTAATTCCTCTCCAAGCAAACTTCTCGAAGTTCCTCAGAATCTCTTCCTTTCTTTACAACACAAATAATTCTCCTTAGAAGCTACAAGGAAGTAGAAATCTCTCACTTTCCTTCCACTCTTACAATCTCTCGAAGAATTCCTCACAATACTAACCTTAAATTACACTCTCTATACTCTAATGAACACATGTGGACACACGCAGACACCCCTCTCTTGGCCTCCAAATTGTTTTTTTAAAGTTGTAGAAGAGTTTTCAAGAATTTCCCAAATGTCCCTTTAAAAATCATCTACATTCAATGAATCTATTGAGAGAACTGACGTGCTCGCCATTGAAGGCCTTGATGGCGTCGTCGGCGGCCTTCTAGAATATTTAATTCTGAACTCTCGGGAAAAACCCGTCGTCGGCGCAGTCGAGCTCACTGTTGGCGCCGAAGATCAAATTTTCATATTTTGGTCCTTTTTGCTCCAAATTTGCTCCTTTTTCCATCTTTTTGCTCCAATGACCATAATTCAACATACCTGCAACAAAACATCAAAAATGCCTTTCTTTAAAAAACAATATAATCAAAATCAGTGTAAAATAGGTATGAAAATCCCAACATATTTTTCTTTGGTCAGTTAGTGCTTGCAAGTATTGCAAGGGGGTTTAAGTTGTAAGAGTAGATGAAGGTTTAACTACCAAACCCAAAGTTATGATTTTGTTGAATCTCATAAGTTCCTAGTGGATAATTTAGAACAAACTATGGCAAGTCCAATTTGCCCTTCAAAATATCCAATAGATTTTAAAATGATCAAGATGTGGCCCTACATCATTTTGAATACCTGTTGAAATATCTCGAGTTTATTTTGATCTTATCATAAAGTTCCAATAATCATATGAGGCTAGAGTGTGGCTATCCCCATTGCTCATTGAAGCTTAACAATTCAACTATCCCAAGGATAGGATACTCAATTAGTCGATTGATGTTTCATTTAAAAGTTATGTGAGAGGGTGTCGTTAAGGCGGGTTTGAGTCAATTAAGATTATGGAGCCCGGAGTTAAAGTCAGGCTTGTAGTGCTTAAAGATGTTAATCACCAATCATATCATTTTCTAAATACAATCAACTTGAGTATAAACATTGAACCTATGTCACTACCAAGCCTTTAACAATCATAATGAGTGAAATGGTGGCTTTCAAACTTTGATTTAAGTGTCATGTATCCTTATTAAATGATCACATCATCCTCAAATTTGAGCTTAATAAAAGTAAATTATCATCTTTGTGGCTTAAGCGCTTCACTTAAGAATCATTTGATTATTAATTGACTTCCATGTCATGAAGATTAGGAGAATTATGCTTTTAGTTGATGTTGTGCAAGGGTGTTAATTGAGTTTCTACCTTTTAGCCCCATTATATTTCAATCATCCGAACATGTTCATTGGGTTTGATAATTCTAAGTTTTTGATTAAGGCACAAAAGTCTTAAAATTACCACTTTGCCCTTGGGGCACTTCACCTCATAACTCTTTAAACACAACTCAAATGATTTAAGGGCTTAGAGTATTATATCCATAAGTTAATTAAAATGTTAGAGGAGGATATGTGGACCTCTCAAAATTTAATTTAATCTAGATAATTATTTAAATCTAGAAAAAAGGTTTTCAAAAGATGATTTATTTAACCTCCCAAAATAAGGTTTTTATTTATGCAAAAATTATCATAGGATTCCTTAGGTTAGAGAAATATTTAGATAAAATTTCATGATTTTTTGAGTTAAATTTTTATTTTTATTATTTTAAATTAGGTCAATTTTCAGGATTTATTTTAAATAGAAAATAGTGTTTTAATTAAAAAAGTATTTTTTTTATTTTTATTAGACATCTCTAAGCTTAGAAAACTGAGAGGAACAAATTTCATATTTTCGTAACTTCTAATTTATTTATTATAATTATTTTTAGTGAGAAAAATTCATTTTTAAGCTTTTAAATTTTCTTAACTTAAGAAAATTACGAATAATATTTTATTGAGTACCAAGTGATCAGATAATAGTTAGGGATGTTTTAAAATATTTTTGTATTTTTTGAATTTTTATATATTCCTAATTATTTTAAATTCAAAAATGAATATCAAAATCAAGTAATTTACCAAAAAATAAATTTTTTTTAAGTGCTTTTGATCACAAGGAACTCAGAAAACTGTTTTTCATGATTTTTCTAAGTGTATTTAATTTGATAAATTTATTTCTGTACAAAAATACAAGCTTTCTTAAAAAATCCACTTTAGTGCGTAAACTAAGCCAAACAAATTCCAATTTTTTACAGTTGATTTTGTTAATTTTTTATATGTATTTAATTTAAACAAATTAATACAGGTTATTCACATTTAATTAAGTATAGAAATTTACAAAATGATTCAATAAATCACAATATTGTTATTAGACTTCTTTGACCACAAGAAACCTACTGCAATTGTTCTCATAATTTTCCAAGTGATATTTCGATTTATATAATTAAAATAATCCAAAATGGTCACCTTAGCTTGAAAATTAGGATTAAAAGCATAGAGATGCTCTCTAACCTTGAAAAAATCAGAGAACATCTCCTTTGTGATGGGGAATAAACTCTCAAAATTTCAAGCTATGGTGAAATATTTTAAGCCATGGAGAATTAAAATACCACAGAGGGTATTTAATTTATTAAAAATAATATATTTGAAAAATAATTTTTAATTTTTGTCCACATTATTTTCATCTGTTCACTAAGAAAGAGAGTATTTTTCTTTTATTTTTTTTATTTTTCTAGAGAAAGATATAGATTTTTTGAAGTTTAGGCATTTATAATAATTCAAAATTCCATATTTTTCTACTTATCCACACGGTGCCAACTCATCCTTGTCTGCAATGAAGGCTCCACATGTCACTCTGCCATTTAATGCCACCAGCCATTTATGCTCCACGCGGATCACACTTTATGCACCATGAATCTGTCCGGCTTGATCTCCACCGTTCGTTGAATATACGCGAGATCAGATGGCTCTCCGTTATCGTCCCCAAGTGACCTAGTCTATGAGTTGTTCACACTAAAACCTTAAGCTCTTGGCTTAAACTCAACCAAATTGCATGGGGTTTGTTTCTAAAACTTCATCTAATCAAGATGAACCTTTTTATATGAATTATACGGTATGAAATAAAGTTAATACGTATGGAGAGTAAAATTAAGCTCAGATTAGGGTTAGGGTTCAATACCTTTGTCTGAGAGGGGAGGCCTCAATCAGATGGTTGTGGTATCTTTGTTTGGTCCTAAAGAACATCCGAATGAATTCCCAAGCCATGGTGAATGGCTTAGGTATGAATTCGATCAAGGTGGTTTTCAGACATTGGTCTAGAGCTAGGGTAGAGGCTATTTCAAAGGGGGCTTTTGTGGGGGAATCAACTTCTTTCATTGTGGGGATGGTGTGTGCACATGTAATTGAAGTTTGGTGAGCTATGGAGCTATGGGGAGTTTTGTCCTGGTTTTAACCAAAAGTTGAGCTCAAAATTGAGCTTCCACAGTGGGGAACAATGGGGGAAAATGGTGGGCTTGAATTGAGGAGGTATTAGAGAGTGTCGAAGAGCAATTTAGCAGAGTTTCCTTAAGCAAATTTCAGCTCATATTTTCTATGCATTGGAGGTGAGGTTAAAATAAAATGGCCTAAGGTGGTTGTCATGGCCAATTGAGGGGTGCAAAATGGTGCTTAGGTGGAGGGTTTTGAAGTGTTAAAGCCAATTGGAATTGACCAGCTCAGATGAGTGAGTTTGGGTTTGAATTTTGGCTTAAGGAGCTTAATTTTGGTGTTTTTCGGCCACTAGGCTGACCGGCAGGGCGAGGGGAGGTGGCCAGGAGGTCAGGTGAGCCAGTGGGAGGGTTAAGTATAATTAACCCTCAATGGAAAGTAATGGTGGGGAAGATTTTGGTTATGGCCCACAAATGGGCATAAATCCCTTAATTTAGGGATCCAACGGTCCATAACTCACCATGGCTGGTCCAAGGGGGTTTAGCTTGGTCAATAGAGTGTGTTTAGTGGTTGTGTAGTCATCAATTTGGTGGCTTTGAGATGACTAAGTTAATTTTGGTGCATGGGTCCAATTTGGGTCCAAATGGCTAAGAGTTGGGTTTGGGTTTGGCTAGCCATGAGTTTGAGCCCAATTTATTGATCAAAATTGTGTATATAATTGTTATGAAGATTTTTGGTGAATGATTGAAGTGATTTTGAGTCCAATTGGAAGCTCAATTTAAAGTATTTTGGGATTGTGGTCAATTTGGGCATGTTGGACTAGACTTAAGTCTAGGTTGGGCTAAGGTTGGGTGAGGTTCAAATTGATTTTTTAAAATGGTCTGTAGGAATGTCATGAAAAGTTTTAAACATAAATTGGGTGCCAATTTTGGGGTTAAGGCATTAAATTTAATGGAATTTGGAGACAGCCAATTTGGGGATTTTTGAACTTGGGTTGAAATTAAATGAAAGTTAGGCTTCACCAAGGCAAAATGAAGGTCAATTGTTTTATTTATTTGTGTTATAAAAGATTTAGGATCCAAATTGGGGCAAATTAAGTAGGCTATGGGGTTCAATTTGGTGGGATTAAGTCATAGGGCCAAAATTAGGAGTTTGACTTAGATCAAGATTGAGCTAAAAAAATGGGCCAATTAGGCTAGTATTTGATTTAGATTGGTCATATGAAATATGTATTTCAGTTGAATTGAAATTGAGGGAAATGGGGTTCAAATTGATGGACATTTAAGGTAAATTTTGGGAAATTGGGCCTTTAAAGGCAATTTGGGGGTTTTTGGTCAAAATGGTCAAATTGGCCAAATTGGGTTCAATTGAAAGGTTCAAATTAGTTTTCGATACATTTGAAGTGATTTTGGAGGTTTTGCAAAAGTTTGGGGTGCCAAAGGTATTTTTGTAATTTTTGCAATTTTTGGGGTATTTTGGTAATTTTGGAATTTTTGGGCGATTTTGGGTAATTTGGGTATTTTGAAATGGTTTTAAATGATTTTTTAACAAATTTGGGTATTTTGAGTGAATTTGGGAATTTTTGGGCCAAATTTAAGGTTTTAAGGGCCTTTAGGTAATTTGGGTAAATTTAGGGGCAAAATGTCAAGTTGGGTATTTTTGGTAGAATTGAGAAGCCAACCACCATATGTGAACTATGGACTACTGGAATCCTCATTTTAGTTCTCTATGTACTGGTCTTAGCTAAACCCTAGCCTAGGGCTGGTGGGTTTAGGGGACCATTTACATGAGTCTTCGAAAAGATCAAGAGATCAAAGTTAACAATTTTGGGTTTTAGGATTGTGAGTGATTGTAGGTGAGAGTGAGTGTAGGTGAGTGAACTAGCTCCAGACCAACCCCCAGTGCTAACCTTAAGGTCAGATAGTCCTATGGAGGCTCATCTTGAGCTCCCTCATAATGACCCCACCTACCAAGTGCTAGAGGTTAGGACAAATATGTGGAACTTCAAGTTGAGCAAGGAAGAGTTTATAATTTCTAATGGTGAGGGTTCTTTTTCTACTTTTCTAAGAACAGTGAACAGGAAAGTCCGATGGCTAGATCTTAGGCAACTAAAGAGAGAAAACTAAACCTCAACCAAAAATGAGGTCAACACAACCCTGAATCCAAACTTGTTGAGTTTGATCTCATGATCTTTTGAGAGACTCATGTTGATGGTCCCCTAAACCCAATAGCCATAGGCTAGAGTTTAGATCATATCAGTATGTAAAGGACCTAAATAGAGACTCCATTGGTCCATAGCTCAAATAGGGTGGTTGGCACCTCAATTTCACCAAAATACCTAACTTGGCCTTTTGCCCCCCAAATCTACCCAATTTACTTAGACACCCTTAATCCTTAAGTTTGACCAAAATTCTCAATTTCACCCAAAATACCCAAATTTGTTCAAAAATCATTTCAAACTGTTTGAAACCACCCAAATACCGAAATACACCTCAATTTGCCAAAATTATCAAAATACCCTTGGTGGCTCAAACTTTTCCAAAACCCTAAAATTATTTAAAATGTCTATAAAACCAATTTAAACTCTTCAACTGACCTATTTGGCCAATTTGACCAAGTTTGACTAAAAGCCCCAAATTGCCCCTAAAGTCCCAATTACCCTAATTCACCCCAAATGTCAACCAATTTTATCCCAATCTTCTCTAAGTTCAATCCTAAACTCAAATTCATCATGAAAAAACTCAATTTAAATTAAATCCAAGTCCAATTGACTCATATTGTGAACCCAATTTCAATCAAAACCAAAATCATTAGTTTTGACCATATGACCTAAGCTCACCCAATTGTACCCTATAGCCCACTCACCTGCTCCAATTCAAATCTCACACCCTTTATAACATTCATACACACCAAATTGAACCCTTAATTGTCCTTGGTCAAGCTTCAATTTCATTCAATTTCAACCAAAATACAAAATTCCCAAATTTTCCTCAATTTAGCCATGTGCCCAAATTCCACCAAATTGAATGCTCTAATCCCAAAATTGACACCAAATTGATGTTGAGAACTCTTTATAACATCCCCCTAGACCATTTTGAATCATCAATTGGACTCAGCTAACTTTAGCCTAACCTAAACTGAAGTCCAACCCAACAAGCCAAAATTTACTAAATAATCAAATACCACCAAATTGAATTCCTAAATCAATTTAAAACCACTCCATCTTTTCTAAACTCTTTATAAAAATATTTTACACCAAGTTTATCAATCAATTGAGTCCAATATCATGGGTAGCCCAACCTAGAGCCAATTTGACCCAAATTTAATCTATGCACCAAAATTGACCAAGCCATGCCAAATTGATCAAGCCAAATCTTCTACATCCATCAAGTACACCCAACTGACTAGGCTACACTCTTCTAGCCCACCCTAGAAGAGCTATGGACAAATGGTCCTTTAATTTAAGGGATTTCATCCCATTTTTAGCCTAATCTTGAAATATCTTTTCCATCATGTCATACCTTTACGGGTTAACCATCATTAGCCACCCCCTGGCTTCCCTGAGCCAAGAAATGCCTGAACCATGGCCAACCAACACCTCAGACGCCGGATAAAACCAGCCTAAGGGAAATCCCATTGGCAAAAACCCAAATTTAAACTCACCTGAGCTGGCTAAGTGTGATTGGCCACAAGGGCCCTTCATCCCTCCACTTAAACACTATTTTCTACCCATCAAATGCCACTGGTGGCCAACCCACTTCTTATATTTAAACAACCCACTTTATGGACAAAGGGGAAATCATCAAAATCCTGGGGAAAACTCTACCAAAATCTCACCAGAGACTCTCCGAGAACTCCTCAGCTTACGCCAAACCATTTTCCCCCTCTAGTACCCCCTTTGAGAGCCCAATTTTGAGCTCAAAATTTTTGATTGAACCAGGTTAGATTTCTCTACACCTCCACAGTCCACTAAACTTTAATTAACTGTGCCCACACCATCACCAGTGCAAGAGTATTTGACTCCCCACAAAAGCTCCATCCTAAACAGCCTCTAACATAGCTCTAGACCAACACCTGAAATCGAGCTTGATCAAAATCATAGCTAGACAATTCACCACTATCTGAGAAATCTTTTGGAGGTTCATTGGGTCCATCTGAAGCTACTACAACCATCTGATTGACGCCTCCCCTGTCAGACAAAGGTATTGAGCCTCAACCCTAAACCTAGCTTATTTTGATTTTTCATGTGTAATGTCTTGATTTCATGCTTAATTAACTCTATGGAAAGATGCGTCTTGAGTAGATGAAGGTTTAGAAATAAACCCCATGCAATTTGGTTACGACTAGATGAAGATCTTAAGGTTTTAGTGTGAATGGTTCTCGGGTTTTGACACTTGGGGACGATGATGCAGAGCCATCTAATCACGCATTTATTCGATGGATGGAGGAGATCAAGCTGGACGTACTCTTGGTACTTGAACCGCAGTCTGTGTGACAGCTGGTGTGTCTGGCGGCGTCAATTGGCAGAGCACCGCTTGTAAAGCTTGGAGTAGACGAGGTTGACGCGGTGGATGAGTTGGATAAATAGAAAATTAGGGATTTTTTAATCATTTTAATGCCTGAACTTTTTTAATTATTTTAATGCCTGAATTTTGAAAAATCAAATCTTTGTGTAGAAAAATATGAAAATAAAATAAAAACACCCTGTGCTCGTGAACATATGAGAATAATGTGGACTAAAAATGAAAATTATTTGTTGACTCGATGATTTTTAATGAATTAAATACTCTATGGAGTATTTTAATTCATTATGATCAAGCATTGCTCAACATGGCTTGAAATTTTTAGGGTTTATTCCTTATGACAAGGGCTATGTTCTCTGATTTTTCCAAGGTCAGAAAACAACTCTGTGCTTCTCACCCTAATTCTCAAGTTAGCATGGCTAATTTGGCTTATTGTAATTATATAAATTAAAATACAATTGGAAAATTATAGGAATAACTTTAGTAGATTTCTTATGTTCAGAGAAGCTTAGTAAAAATGTCATGATGGTTTGAATAATTTTATAAATTTCTACATTTGATTAAGTGCATATATCTTGTATTAATTTATTTAAATTATATATTAATAAAAAATCAACAAAATTAACTCCACATTGAGCATAAAGATCAAGTTAATCCACTGTTAAAATTTGAAAATTATTGATTAAGTTTAAACACTAAAGTTGATTTTTCAAGAAACATTGTGTTTTGTATAAAAATAATTATATTAAGATAAATACACTTGTTAAAATTATAGAAAGTGATTTTCTGAGTTTCTTGTGGTCTGAAGCACTTAGGGAAAAAAGTAACCTTTCATAAAATATTTAATTTTTTAGCTTAATTTTGAAATAAAAATAATTAAAAAATTCTGAAAATACAAAAATATTTCAAAATGTTCCTAAAGGTTCCTTGATCACTTAGGACTGATTAAATATTTTTTATAATTTTTCTAAGTTAAAAATAAAATTTCCAAAGGCTTAAAAATATATTTTCCTTATTTTCTCATTAAAATAATTATAATAAATAAATTAAAAATCATAAAAATTTAAAATTTGTTTCTCTCAGTTCTATAGACTCAGAAAAGTTTAATAATAAAAATAATTTTTGGTAATTAAAACATATTTTCCATTTAAATAAATAAATAAAAACCAATATATAATTATAAAATTAAATTAAAACTTAATTTATAAAATCATAGCAATTTGCCTAAGTATTTTCTCTAACCTAAGGAAACCTCTAATACTATTCTCATAAACCAGAAACTTTATTTTGATTGCTTAAATAAATTTATGTTGAAAATCCAATTTTCTAGGTTAAAATAATTATTTAAATTAAATATAAATTAAAAAAAAACCACATTTTTCTCCTCTGATGTTTTAATTACCCTGTGGGTAGAGTACACTAAAAATTTCTTAAGTCACTTAAATTATGCTTCATGAGTTATGAGGTGAAGAGTCCCAAAGGAAAAGTGCTCATTTTAGGCATTTGGTCCCTTGATCAAAATTTAGGATTAACCAAAGGAAAAGAGGTAATTTTGATTCTAATTAAAATTTTTGGATGATTAAAACATAATGGGTAAAAGGTAAAAACCAACTTGCCACCTTTCCATGATAAGAATAAAATTATAAAATTTCTAAATTATGAGGTTTAGAAGTTGATCATGGTGAGATGATTGTCAAGTGAAGGGCTTAAATTAGGGAGAGGATGTTCCACTTATGTTTAAGTTCACAATTAATAAATGATCTGAATTCTTTTAAATTGAATCCATATCACCTAAATTAAAATTCTAACATTTGTCAATCCTTCTTCCATTAGATTCATTAAAAGGCTTGGTAGTGATCTAGGTTCGATTTTAAAACTTGTTTTGATGGGATTTAGAAGATAATGTTGTTGGTGATTAACACCATCAAACCCAGCTTTAGTGGTGGTTATCAAATATTTAATGACTGAAACTTTCCTTAGGGGCATTCACCTACGTAACTTTTAAGTAAAATATCAACTCATTAATTGAGTACCCTGCCCTTGGAATGATTAATATGTCAAAGTTCATCGAGTAATGGGGTAATTTTAATTTGGCCTGTGATGATTAATGGAACAATATGATACATTTAGAATGAACTCAGATCTTTTAAGATACGCTCAGAATGAACTCAAATCTTTTAAGAGATCTTCAAAGCAGTCTGTGGTCATCCCCTGAATACTTTGAAATTTCTTAAATATTCTGAAGGACAAATTGAACTTGTTATATTTTGTTCAAGAATCATCCATTTAGATCATTAGGGATTCAATAAGTCATAACCTGGGGTTTGTTAGTTACACCTTCAACTATTCTTGTTTTAGCTTTTCTGTAATATTATAATTGCCTGGTTGAGTACTTTCCTTTACTTACAAACCAAAACAACTTTTCAAAAATTAATCGACATTTTCAAAAACTAAAACAAATTGTTTCAAAGGTGACCATATATTCTTTGAAATTTTACTAAATTTAAAACTTCCTTTTTAATTTACGGGAGTCCCTCGGAAGAGGTAACCCATGGTTGCTAACGAGATGTCCATGGTTTAAATGGGTTTCACAACTCATTTAAGCTAAGTAAGTTCAAAAGAAAAAAGTGATACCGGAATGAGGGAACCGTGGGATCATAACCAGTGTCGCTCTAATTAAATCTAGCCCCCCCATAATATTTAAATAACCATGACCTTAGGAAACACTTGATTTGACATCAGAACTTGGCACATTATAAAACATGACCTCTAAACCTGATACTTCTGTTAGTCTCTACAATTTGACAATTCTAAAATTTAAACTCGCCACAATGAGGAGCTTGAAATTAGCATTGTGGGTAGCACTACCATCTTCAACAACAAAACATGTCTACACCAGCTAAACCATTCTTTAGAATTAAAACAGTTGAGCCATAGGATTTCGAGGTTGTCTGCCTAGTGTGACATAGATCCTCAACTCATTTTTAGGGCTTTGTATAGCCCTGCTATACAATTTAAGCCCTAACATGCTTTAGGATTGTGAGGTTGTCATTCATCATGACGTAAATCCTCACATTTTCCAGGCTATTTATTTGATCATTTCGCATGAATGAAAGCCCTAATTAATAAAATTGGTAAAATGAAACGTGTAAATATTTCTCCTCTAAATTGATACCAACCCATAGGGTAGACTGAGAAGTGATCGAGGTTCTCCTCATGATTTGTGACATCCCTTAGTTCTTATTCCTTTGGATTCCAAAAATAAAATGTTCCAAATTTAAGATATTCTTATTTCACACCTCTTTGCCCAATCTTGTTGAAAAGTCTTATCCTTTGAACTTCTTGAAGATAATATCCTCTGATTCTTATCAAGAGTTTTCTTAGGTGACTTTTGTTATCTAAGATTTAATTTACTATAGGGGCTTGCCCTTATAGGAAGCTTTTCCGAAACCAGCTTAATATAAACCCTATTTAATTTTTCATATTAAATAGGAAAACTTGTTGGGTTATAATAAAATGATTTCACAGACCAAATGGATGTCATGCATTTCTTAGTTTAATAGATTGAACCTCACTGTCAAACCATGTTTCTATCTTTCAGGATGGTTACATAGCTTAATGTGTGGCACTCCTTTATTTAAACTATGAATGATATGAGATTGGTTTGATTTTATATTTTTATAAAAATTAAATATATATGTAATTTAAATGTCCTTCCGAAGCGGGCGATGGGATTCTGATTCCCGCGACAGACAGCTTCCACAGGACCCCCCTAAAAATAATGCCAAAAGGGAGATATCTAAGAGGATGAGAATGAAGAAAATGTTTGAACTTACTTTATGCACGAAATGTTTTGTTTAGTACTGTTTGATTATGTTATTATATTGTGTTTTATTGAATTTACCTTAATTTTTGAACTCTATTCATGTTTGTGTTTGGTATTTTGATGTTTAGATTTCAGTGTTAGGATGTTTGGTTTGCTTTGGACACTAAATTCGAGTTTATTGGCATAAAAATTGTTAGCCTGTAGTATCTCAGATTTTATATATAACAGTGAGTTTTATGTTGTTTGTTAATGTTTAGTGTTAGAAATTATTTAATTATGATTTTAAATGTTTATTTGAATTAATTAGTGGTAGATGTAAAGCAGTACGCAACATATTTTCATAGAAAATGAATCTGTAAAAATTATGGCGTTGGTGCCTAATGCGCCAGTTGACAGAGAGTTGGCGCTTGATGCGCCAGATTGGCGCCTTAAGTGCCAAATTCATGAAAATGCCTAGTTCACTTAAAAACCACGAAATCGCAAAGGAAAAAACTATTTTTATTGCTTGGGTCGTCTTCTACCTCTAAACCGTGACCTAGGGCTTCACATTATGGGCGTTAGAGAAGATTTCGAAGGGCAAAGATCCTAGATCTCATCTTTGCTTGGTAAGAGCTTCACTTTAACTTAGCAAATTTTGATTTTCACTATGGATTTTTCATACATTATGGAAGATCTGAAATTGGGACTTTAGATGGAAAAGCTTGACGAAAACCCATGGAGAAAAGTTCCTTATTAAATAATCTTACTTGCGGAGTTAGACCTTTGATTTTGTGATTTATTTGGATTTTTATAGAAACTCTAGTGGCTCCATGAGTGAAGGGAGGGAAGCCGACTAGAAATTTTAACTCGAGCAAACTTGTCAATTTTAAACCTCAACATTGTTATAATACTCAAATGGAAATAAGAAAATTGATCCAAGAACGGGAATTTTCTAACCTGATTGGTGAGATCAAAAGGATGATTCTTGCCAGAAATTGGGAGAGGTTTTGTAACTTCACTATAGTAGCAATTGTACCTATGATTCGGGAGTTCTATGCCAACTTGTGATTCATTATTGAGGATCACATTTCTAGAGAAGGGATAATTGCTTTTTTATGGACTCAGAAATGCATTTTGAAATGAATACACTACATTTGTTATGACTGATTCATCACTAGATGAAGTGATTTCCTTTCTGACTAATTGAAGAAGAGAATTGAAGATTAAAAATAATAGGAAAGTTAACTTCTCCACTCCATGATGATTATTCAAACAAAGTTATGACACCACTTCATCTCTGCTAAATTACTGTCAACAAATAATTTAAGTGAAGTAATGAAGGATAGAGCTGTGGTAAACTTCTGCATTCAGAAAATGAAAGCAGTAGATGTTGTTGCTCTTATAGTACATCATGCTCGGAGTATAGTTAGTAGTGCTACAACTAGTGGTTTAGGATACCCTGCCCTGATTTTCACATTATGTGAGCAATCAAGAGTAGAGTACCATAGAAATGAGGAAAATTTACAAACACAAAATCCTACTAAGAAGCATACAGTTCAAAGAGTTAAATCATTTGTTGAGTCTAGAAGTGGAGGTAGTGATTGACCTTCAACATCAGTTGCAGGTGCATATACTTCTCGCTCTGCTTTGCTTAAAAATGTCATTGAGCAGCTCTTTATTCATCAAATGGATATTATAAATATGCAGAATATGGCTGAATGAATTGAAGCAATGAATGCTTATAATGATTAATATAAGCAGAGGAGAGTTAAACATGATATAGCTTATGAGGAGGGTATGGTTAGATATCAAAGGGGTAAGTATAATGTGGAATTTCCAACTTGCCCCAACCTTACTGCTTATGCTTTAGATCATGAAAAAGAAGAAGAAGAAGAAGAAGAAGAAGAAGAAGAAGAAGATGATGATGATGATGAGCAGGATGGATATGAAGAATGATATTCTTAGGAGTTTAATTTATTTGTTTACTGTTCTTTGTTATTTTGATTATGTTGTTATGTACTCTTTTTAAAACTATTGTAGTAATAACTTTTCTTTTAATGTTGTACTATGAACTGTAATAAAAACTATAGATTTGTACTTTTATGCATTTTTAGTATTTTTAGTTTTTGTTTCTGTTTTAATTTTCAGTAAATCTTTGAAATTATAATTTGTTTCATTTATTGCTTTTAAGCCTGTATGCATTTTTAAAGTTAGAACCAGCAGTATGCCAAAGCACAGTTTCATACTCAGAAATCATCTATAAGTTATTCTTATTACTATGCATTTACTATTTTCTTTCACCAACTAAATTTTGTACTAACACATTTTTAAATTACATAAAAATTTAAGTTTGGGGGGAAAGAAAAATTTCTTCTTAAAAAGGGAAATAAACTAAATTTTATTTGTCCTCAATTAACTATATTTCTAAAAGATATAATGATTTAACATTAAATGACTATACTTATGTTTATGATATTATGGAAAATTTAGGTAAATGTTTTTAATAATGAAGGTTAATTTTTAATTTAAACATGTTTGATATGATAGGATAAAACTATGTTTTTATATTCTACGTAAAGGAAAGTGTATTTTTGAAATAATAAGAATTTTAGAGTTTCATGTAACAGGAAAATAGTGAAACTCTATGAAAAATCATAAACTAATATGTATTTATAAAGTGAAGAAAGATAAAAAGTGTTGACTTTAAGAAGAGGATAGTGAAGTTCAAAACTATTAAAGTCTATCTAGATATAGTAATCCTCAGTTGAAAAAGAAAGAAAGGAAATGATTAAAAATATCCTAAATAAAAAAAAAGGGAAAAGAAGAAATTAAGAAAGGAAGAAAAAAATGAGTGAGGAGAAGTTTGAGGAGATACCTAATCAAAAATTGGCTTCACTTGAATCAACTTAAGGAAAAGGCTTTATTACATTTTCTAAACTTATATTAGAGTATTAGCAGCCTTATTAGTAAAGCTTTCATGAAGTACTTTTTCATATGAATGTTCTAAGTATCCTTGATATGAAAAATTACAATTCTTTTTGAAAAGAATAGAACTTGAGAAATATTAAATTTGATTACTAAGTACTTATAGACATAAAGTTTGAATCTAAGTTATTAAAATTTTTTCTTAAATTTAACTATTTTAATTATTAAACTAAAGTATAGAATTTGTAGGTTAATCTCTATCCTAAGTCATATGCTTTTATGTAGTAAAAGTGTCACTTGAGGACAAATAACATTTAAGTTTGGGAGATTTTGATACACCAAAATAATATGTTGATTTAAGCATACATTTTATGCTTATTTTTTGTGATATTTCACATTAAAGAAGGGTATTTGTATGTTTTTGTTGCAGATATATCAATTTTAGGCATTTGGAGCAAAAGTAGCAAAAATGATGAAATTGAGAGCTAAAACAACAAATTGTCATAAAGTTGGCGCCTGAAGCACCAATTGACATAGAGCTGGCACCTGAAGCATCAAAATTTGTGCCTAAAGCACCATTTGACAGAGAGATGGTGCCAAAAGTGAGATATTTGGAACCTAAAGCGTCAAAACCCAGAATAATGCGGTCTTAAGCAAGTTGGCGCCTGAAGCGCCAGAACCAACACTTGAAGCACCATTGACGAATTACTACAAATTAAGGTAGCTCAGGATGTATTTTGTAAGAATTTCAAAAGGGACACTTGTTCTAAACACCCCATGAAGCGATTCAATACATTTAAAAACTTAGGAAGTTTCAATTATGAAGGGATATGTGTCTTGGATCAACAGACATATCTTTTGAATTTAAAATGTTTTACTTTTGGATATAATTTTAGTGGGAATTTTGAATTCTTTTTGGAGGGAGGAAACCTCTAATAAAAGAAAGGAAATTCGAGGGCTTGAAGAGAGTTGAGAAGGGGGGTGATAATAGGGGTTTGAAGAGAGAGAGTGTGGCGTAAGATAGAAAGAGAGAGAAAGTCAAGGGGTTGGAGATTTTCTTCAAGGAAAGTAAGAGGAGAGGGAAGGTGAGAGATTTCTTCTTCATTACACTTCTAAGAGAGAGTTGAGATTGCTTGTAAAGAGGGAAGTGCTTGAAGAGAACTTCTATGAATTTCTTGGGAAGGAATGTGAGATAAGTTGTGTTCTTTTATTTGATTGTTTTGTAAACTTATTTTTATATATGAAATCCGTGTTTTGCCTTATCCTATCATGAATTCTAAGTAGTCTTCTTTATCCTTTTTCCCACTTTGAGATATGATTTTCTTAAGAATTGATTTTGTTTTATACGGTTTTAAATATCAATAATTTGTGATGATTTAAACTCCGATCTTCATTTACTTTTTGATCTAGCCAATTGAAATGTTAATATGTGTTGAGAAACATATGTTCCAAAAGGGCTATGATTTTTACAACATGGGGAGAACCTCATTTGATTCCATGGGAGAGGATGTCATCCATGGGGTTGAGTGTAAATAAATTAGGAAATATACTTTGTCGGATGCAAAATTGGAGATTTTAAAGTGACAGATTAAAATCTCTAATTTGGTCCAACTGATTGGAAACTAATGCGAGATTGTTAGCCCTCGAATGAGAGAGTAGTGGGAGCTCTATAGTGGCATCTGATATCCTCCCAGCTTAACAACAAAATTAGGGACTAAACTCTGGATTAGTCAATATTCTTTATGCATTCGGAAGAGGGTAATGAATACGATTACTCTTATTTGGCACAAAAAAATTTTATATATTTTCAAATGATTTAAATTTCTACACAATCCATACACTCATTTTAAAAGGGAAAGATGCTTTCATAAATTTGAATTTTTCACCATAAAAAAATATTCAATTTTCGCAAATTTACTTTTGAAGGTTTAGCAATTAGTTTAATTAACTTAGTCTTTTAAATGCATTTTACTTAGCATTCTCTCATTTACTTTAGATTCAAATTTCCTACTTCACTTTTATAGTTTAAAATTCTAGTTTACTTTATAATCTTAAGCATTTACTTATAAGCATTTCCAACTTCCCTGTGAAATAAATATCTATGACTCCATTAGATCTCTTTACTACATGAGCGATACGTATACCTGCGTTATTTTTAGGGGTATTTTGTAGTTTAAAGATTTTTAAAACATAAAACTATTTTCACCAAAGTTATTTATATTGGGATTAAATAGCATATTTACTATTGTTTCTGCCTTGTGTATTTTGTACTATTGAAAAATATTTTCAAAATTGATACACTAAATCCACCCAACATCTTGAAGCATATTATTTAATTGAAGAGATGACTACTAATAATTTTCAATGGTCCTCTAAAAGGGTAAATCTAAAAAGAGTAGCTAGTATTTATCTTATGATTTTAGGAGTGAGTATTAGTCTTATGCTTTTATCAAAATTCAGAAGGTTGAGTTTAGAAGATATTTCACCTACAACTGTAACTCTTCAGTTAGTTGATTGTTTGATTACCTATCCTAAAGAAGTTATAAAAGATGTTTTGGTAAATATTGATAAATTTATCTTTCCTGTGAATTTTATTGTATTTGATAAGGAGGAAGATAAAGAAATTTCTATCATTTTAGGATGACCATTCCTTGCCACTGGAAGAGCTTTGATAGATGTGCAAAAATGAGAACTAATTATGAGAGTTAGTGATCAAGAGGTTACATTTAATATTGCAAAATTAATGAGATACCCTGCAAAAGAGCAAGATATTGAATGCTTCAGAATGGATATCAATGAATATATAAGCCATAAATATTTTAAGAAGCCATTCGATAAAGAATTTGAAAAAGAATATGTGGAATATGAGTGAGGATAAAATTCAAGATGAATCTACGGAAATGAGTAAAGAAGATTTGGATTATGTTCAAGAAAAAAATTGACATGTAAATTTTCACCTATTGAGAAACCTCCTGAACTAGAACTGAAAACACTTTTTACACATTTAAAGTATGCAATATTAAGTGATTTATCTAAATTACCTATTATAGTATCCTCATAATTAACTGATACACAAGAACAACAGTTGTCGGAAACTTTGAGAATATTTAAGAAAGCCTATGGATAGGCATTAGCTGACATTAAAAGAATCAGTCCTCAATTTGTATGCATATAATTTTATTAGAAGATCAACATGAACCAAGAGCTGAACCTCAAAGGAGATTGAATCCTATGATGAATGAAGTTGTCAAGAAAGAGATTTTAAAATGGTTAGATGTTGGAATAATATATCTTATTTCAGATAGTTCTTGGGTTAGTTCAATTCATTGTATTATGAAGAAAGGAGAAGTAATTATTGTGATAAATGAGAGTAATGAATTAATACAAAAAAGACAATTAGCTGGATGACAAATCTGCATAGATTAAAGAAAATTTAATTTTGCCACTGTTGACCTCACTTTTGGTTGAGGTCTACTCTTTTTCTTTAGTAGCCTAGGGTCTAGCCATAGGACTTTCCTATTGACTATTCTTAGAAAACTAGAAAAGGGCACCCTCACCATTAGAAATTCTAAACTCTTCTTTACTCAACTTGAGGCTCTACATGTTGGTCCTAACCTCTAGCACTTAGTAGGTGGGGACATTATGAGGGAGCTAAAAGAGAGTTCCTATAAAGCTATTTGACCTTGGGGTTGACCCTGGGTGTTGGTCTAGAGCTAAGGCACTCACTTGTACTCACTCTCACCCACAATCACTCACTACCCTAAACCTAGAATTTCTTAACCTTGATACCTTGATCCTTTGGGAAACTCATGTAGATGGTCCCATAAACCTACTAGACCTAGGCTAGGGTTTAGCTAGGACCAGTACATAGAGGACCAAAATGGGGTTTCCACTGGTCCATGGCTTACTTTCGGTGGTTAGTTCCCCAATTTTACCCCAAATACTCAGCCAGGCCTTTTGCCTCTAAACTTCCCCAAATTATCTAAGTACCCTTGAATTCCTAAATTTATGCAAAATGCCAAAACTTGTGCAAAAATCATTTCAAACCGTTTAAAAGCACCCAAATTATGCAAAATCACCAAAAATTGCCAAATTACCAAAATGCCCCTCCTTAGCCTAAAATTTCAAAAATTCTAAAAAATCCTTAAAATTCCCAAAGTATTTAAAATATTCACAATTTCAATTTTCTCAACTACCACATGACCTAATTCGGCAATTTGATAATATCTGATTAAAGATCCCAAATTGCCTTTGAGGGTCCCAAATTTCCCCAAATTTACCTCAAATGTCAATCAATTGAGTCCCAATCTCCCTAAATTTCAATCCTAAACTCAAGCTAACCTTTCATGTTACCAATCTAAACCAAATATAAGCTCAATTAGCCCATGTTTTGAGCCCAATTTCGATTTAGGTCAAACCCCCAATTTTGGACACATGGCCTAATTTCACCAAATTGAATCCATAGCACCCTCAATTGGCCATGGTTTATGTTGAAAACTTTTTATAACATTTATACACATCAAATTTAACCATCAATTAGCCTTGGTGAAGTCCCAAATTTATTTAATTTCAACTTAAGTCCAAAATCCCCAAATTGCCCCAAATTGGCTATGTCCCCAAGTCTCATCAAATTGAATGACTTAACCCCAAAAATGGCACCCAATTTATGTTCAAAACTCTTCATGAGGTTCCTGTTGAATATTTTCAACCATCAATTTGGACTTATCCCAAGGTTACTCAAAATCTTTTCAATCCTTCACCAAAAATGTTCATTTCAATCATCTACATCAAGTGCATCAATCAATTGGGCTCAAGGACATGGCTAGCCTAACCCAAACCCATGTTTTTGTCATTTGCACCCGCTTGGACCCATGCACTAAATGTAGCCTAACCACCCTAAAGTAATCAAATTAATGACTCCATAGCCATTAGTTGGACCCTAAGACTGAGCCAAAACTCACCTAACAACCTAAGCTAAGCCATGGAACAATGGTCCGTTAAATCAAGGGATTTCATGCTATAATTACTTAAGCTTAAGATTATTTTTGCCAAAATTAAGCCTTAGCCCATTAAATTGCTATAACATATTCCCCTGGGTTTTTTGAGCTCCTAACCACCTCCCCTTGCTATGGCCGGCCGCCCTAGTTGCCAAAAAAGCCAAAACAAAGGGCCACCTCCCCTTGAACTTCACCCAAATCAAACCAAGTGGCCACCTCACCCAAATGAGATGTTAGAATCTCTCTGTTCTCCACCTAAGCACCACATTGTACCCCTCAATTGGCCAAGACAGCCATCCCTTAGCTATTTTTATAAAAGCTTCCCCCCACGGCCATGGAACGGGTGCTGAAATTTTCTGAGAGAGATCTTCCCAAATCACTCACAAAGCTTCTTTGAGACCTCCTCAGTACAATCCAACCATCTTTCCCCACTAATTCCCACTGTGGAAGCCTAATGTTGAGTTCAAATTTCTGCCTAAAACTATGATAGAGCTCATTACACTCCCACAGTCAATCAAACTTCAATTACTTGTACCCACACCTTCCCAACACTGAAAGAAGACAAAGCCCCATCAAATCCCCCTTCCACTGAGCCCCTAGCATAGACTTTCATCAACACCTAAAATCGAGTTTGGTTGAATTCATACCTAAACCTTACACCACAACAAGTGGCTCAATCCCTAGACTCCTTGAACCCTAATGAACGTGTCCAGCAACTCTAATGGAAGCTTCCCTTTTTAGAGCAATGGTATTGAACTTCTCCTCCTCCTGAACCTCTTTTGATTCTCCATTTTCTTGGGCTTAATTTCATGGCATCTTAAATATATGGATATGTTCCTCTAGTCTAGATGAGCATTTTAAAAAAAGTTTCATTTAATTTTGTTGAGAAATGAGGGAGATCTCAAGCTTGGAAGATGGACGGTTCTCAGGTTAAGCTATCAGAGACGATGACGGAGCACCGTTTGATCAAGCGTGTATCAGATGGACGGTCAAGATGAAGTTGGATAGCGCTTCGAGACATAAATCACGGGCCAAGTCAGCACTAAAGTGGATGACAGTGTCAAACGGAAGCACACTACGTGAAGCTTCAGAGATGTGGTGCCGTGCGTTTAAATAGATAAATAAGAAATTAAAAAATTCAAAAAATGACCCTTAAATTCAAAAATCCATATCTTGGTGTTGAAAAATCCCAAAAATAAAATAAAAATACCCTCTTGCTCAGTGAACAAAGGAGAATAATGTGGATTAAATTTTGTGTTCATTTGATGTATATTTTATTTTAAAAAAATCCATTAGTGTTAGGATTCTTTTGATTCTCTGTCAGAGGAAATCAATTAGTGTTAGGACCATAGCTTCATTTTTTGGCATGTTGTAACCTCTGTCAAAGGAAACATTCCTTGACTTTTTTTGAAGCTAGAGAAGACCTCTAGATAGAGATCCATATTTTTCAAGTTTATGTACAATATTTGCTTAAATTAATCATAATAACTAGCATGTTTCTTTGAGAAATCTAAAAAATTTTGGAAGATTTATGATGACTAGAGAACTTTAAGAAAAATTTCTCATGAGCCAAGCCATTCAAAATAAACCTAATTTGCCTAAACCCTAAATCGCTATGATAATTAGTTTTGGAAAATACAAACATCAAAATGACTTGATTTTTGATCTCCACTGTTGTCTAAGATCTAGAGAACTCTCCATATAAAATTCAAAACTTTTTGAGTCCATTTGATGACCTAAATTAATTTTTCAAGTTAAACATCTTTTTTTTGGCACTAAAATGACTTTTAATGATCAAAATATAACTCAAAAAATTATAAAAATTAATTTTTGGAGTTCTCTAGAAATTAAATATTTAAAATAATTAAGATTTCATAAAACTAAAAAAATAATAAAATTCATGAAAATATTCTAAATTATTTTGTAAGCACCTAAAAACAATTAGAATATTTTTCCTGATTTTCTAAATAAAGATATTGTATTTTGAAGCTTAAAATAATTTTTAAAGGCTAAAAAATGGGTTTTCACTAAAATAATTCCAATAAATGAAAAAAAAATCAGAAAAAATATAAAATTTGCTTCACGGGGTTCTCAGCCCTCGGCGAGATTTTTCAAAAATGTAAAACTTAATTTTATCCATTTAAAATATTTTATATTTAATAAATACCCCATAATTTAAATAATTTTAGTAATTCAAATAAGATTATAAAAATCATGAAATTTAGTACAAAAATCTCTCTAGTCAAGGTCTACCTCCAGTAAAAAGTTTAAGTGATTAGGCTTCACTTTGGTCAAGTGCCCAAATTTTCTTTGAAAAATCCCATTTTTGCATGAAAATAATTATATAAATTAAATTAAATTTTGTTTCCTATGATATCTTAATTGACTCATGAATGAGGTAGGATAAAAATTTTAAAGTCTTTTGATTTGAATTTGACAAATTATGAAGTGTTAGAGCCTTAGGGGCAAAAGTGTAATTTTAGGTATTTGACCTTAATTAATATTTAGGCTTAATTCAAGGAGGGAAAGGGGAAACCTCTGATCTTAATTAACTTGTTTGGATGAATAAAATTAAAAAGGGATTAATTGGTAGAAACCAACCTCACTTTCCTAATCAAAAGAATAAATTAACAAATTTCTAAATTATTAAAATTTGGAAGTTTATTAAAATTAAATGAGCCTAGGACTTAAGGGTAAGACTTTTGAAGTCAATAATTAATCAATTTAATACCCCTATTTGGTTTTCAAATGAAATTCAAATAATAAATCATGATCACCTAAAACTTAACCTTTTCAAAATTAATTAAGACACTCACCTAGGTCTTAAGCGCTTAGTAGCGATCTAAGTTAAATCAAGATTGAATAAATGAGGATTAGGAAAGCAAACATAGCTAAAATTTAACACCTTTAAAACACCACAAGCCCAATTAGGACAAAAAATTTGGCTAAGTGTTCCAACAATACTAGCTTGCCCCCTTTAAGGGTCTTCATTCACATAATCTTCAAAATTAAATTATAAATGATAATACACCCTCACTCTTCGGGATAATTAGGACATCAATGTCCATTGAGCATTAGGACATTCATAGAATAAATTATTAAGCAACATAATAAATTTAAATGAGCTTGAGGCTTTTCACCAGGTGATAAGGGGGAAGCATGGACCTGCTTTTTTCTTCTAACTTATTGGATACCTCAGAGTTCTACTAAACTTAATATGCTTTGCTTAACCAAATCATCCTTAATCAAACTAATAGGGACCCACCAAGATATGACCTAGGGTTAGGTTGGTCGCCAAAACTTTACTTTTCTGCTTCATATAAAATGCCCTGACATGCATTTTGAGTTTCAGGTGGTGGAACGAGAAGACTCGCTAGGTATGCTTTTACAGTTTACAGCGCCATCTTTCTTGTACTCTCATACTATACTTTTGATGTTAACACAAACTTGCATGCTAAACAATGATGTCTTCCTGCATGAAAACTAAGACTATCAGGATAGCCACAAAACCAAAACTAAAGTTAAAATCAACCAAGATAAAATTCACTGCCACAACATTCAAAATATAAAACAACTCAAAATTTGTCACAAACATCACAAAAATCACAATTTCAACTAAATTAAGACATCTCTATCGGAGGATTGGGAACCCCTTGTAGGAGGTAACCTACGGTTGCTAACGAGGCTTCCTACGGTTTAAATGAAATTATATAACTCATTAAGTTGAGTTTAGTAAATTCATTTAAACTAAGTGAATCCAATAGAAAACAGTGGTGCCGGAATGAGGGAACCGTGAGATCCTAAGCGGTGTTGCTCTAATCAAATTTAACATCCCTCACAAAATTTAAAGAACTTCAACCACAGGGCCACCTGATTTGACATCATAACTGGACACCCTAGAAAACTTAAACTCGTTAGGGCGAGGAACTTGGAGCTAGCATTGTCGGCAGCGCGGCCATCTTCAACAGCAAAACACGTCTACATCAGTTAAATCAACTTTCCTAAAATTAAACAACCAAACCATAGGATTTTGAGGTTTTTTGCTTATGCAACAGAAATCCTCACCACATCGTTAGGCCTTTGTACAATCATGTCGTACAATATGAGCCGTAACTTGTCTTAGGATTCCAATGTTATCATTTGTCACGACCTAAACCCTCATATCTTTTAGGCTATTTGTGTGATCGTTTCATACAAGTATAAGCCCTAAATAGATAAAATTAGCAGGATGAAACACCTAAATATTTATCCTCAAAACTGAAACCAAACAGTAGGATAGACCGGGAAGTCACCGAGGTTCTCCTCCTGATCCATGACATCCCCTAATTCTTCTTCCTTTGGATTCCAAAAACAAAATATTCCAAATTTGAGCCAATCCCATTTCACACCTCTTTGTCCGATTTCATTGAAAAGTCCAAACCTTTTGAACTCCTTGGAGATAATATTTCTTGATTTTTATCGAGAGTTTTCTTAGGTGACTTCGGTCATTTAAGATGTAATTAACTATAGTCTCTGATTTTTATCGAGAGTTTTTTTAGGTGACTTCGGTCATTTAAGATGTAATTAACTATAGGGGATTTGCCATTATAGGAAGTTTTTCTTGAACCCAACTTAATATAAATCCTATTTAATTCTTCATATTAAATAGGGGAAATTCTTGGTAAATAAAATGGTTTCACAAACCAAAAAGATGTCATATATTTCTTAGTTTATTTGATCGAGTTTCATCCTCAAGACTTGTGTTTATACTTCGGGATGAATACAGGGTTTGAGGTAAAGCGCTCTTTCATTTAAACAATGAAAATATGGGGTCAGTTTAATTTCATTACTTTCTAAACTTAAATGTCCTTCCAAGGCGTGCGGCGGGATTCAATTTTGAGGACTGACAGCTTCTTACGTGCAGTTCCCCCAAACCAAAATAGTGCCGACAGCTTGTGGCGAATCCACTGAGGATAAGCTTTTTCTCTCCATTTAAATAAATAAAAATTATCTTCATATATCAGTAATGTGTTCATGTCCCTTATTAACGAAAAATACCATTTTTCCGTTGGCATGCTTTCCCCATTTCTGCCTTAGGAAAGTGCGGTCAACTCTTTGGAGTTCATGACTACTTTTCAATCACCTTTGAACAGAGGGGTTCAGGAGGCCATTAAGGACTCTTTAAATCTTCATGTGGGGTTGGACCCCAATAGGTGTGTTGGTGGACTAAATTCCACCTGGGCATTATGTGTTACTAAATAGGTCCCGCACCGGGTCCTAAACACTTCACATCTTCTTTTCAAGTTTGATTTGCTATTGTACAAATTAAATCAAAGTTATTTTATGTTGCGTGTGCTTCAAATTTTCTTTTTTTTAAGAAATTAAATCACCTTTTTATTAAAAATTTTAAAATCTCCACAAACTAAAACTTACTTGGTCTACAAATTAACCTCTATTAATTTTTAGTGCTTGCGCTAAGATTACAAGGTTTTGGCCATATAGCTAACCCCAGAGCTTTCTTCTTCTAAAGCTACTGTAATGGCCTGACCAATGCTGAATTTTTCCCGCAACTTGGCAACAAGCCGTGAAGCCCTCAACGTTGTTCTCACCATTAAGTTCGGAGCCAGATTTGAAGACCTTAAGATCATGCTCGGAAAAGCTCCGTTTATCGTGATGAAATTCACCGCTCCAAAATTCAGGAGTCATCTAGTGAGTTTAATCTGAACTGTCTTCAGGACTTTCCTTCTTATAAGAAGGCTAAGACTGCTACTGCCATCGTAGAACCTGCAAAACCTACTGCTCCCGCTACTAAGAGAAAAGAAATAATGATTATTGAGGATCCAACTGAAGGATTAGCTGCTCCACCTTCAATGTTTGAAATCAGACCAAGTTCAAAGAATGCACCGCTAACCCAAACTCAGAAAAGAAATTGTAACAGGAGGATTTGGAAAGCTACTAAAGCCCAGGCTTTTGAGAAAACACCTGTTGAGGAAGAGCCTCACCAAGAGGAATTTGAACTACCATAAATATATCCACTACTGCGAGGAAGCAGATTTCATCCTCTAGTGGACACGGACAAACACAAGAGTGTCCAAAAGATTGCTGCTACGTTACCATCACTTCATGGACATGATAGGGAAAAAAAGAAGTCTACCCCTATCACTCTAGTCAGCTCGGTTTTTCAGAGACTAGCTGTCAAAGAGGGTTGTTCAGTCCGTGAGTTACTAAAACGAGTGGGACATGTAATATCCCCTCAAATGAAGTGAGAGATTTTAAGGGACATCAAGTCCGCCAAACAAAAGTCAAATGAAAATCTGCCCGCTCACATTCCCGTCTGGTTCCGCCTAAGAAACAGGGTTGACACTGTCACTGTTACTACAGATTCCACCGCTACCAGGACCAAAGGCCGTCGACTAATAAAGTCAAGACTGGGTCCAAGAATCCTACTAAGCACACATCACAAAGATATTCTTAAAAAGAAAAAGATAAAGAGGTTACCTGATACTGTATCGGGTCTACACTGTGGGGAGCATATTTCTCCTCGATATACTGATGTTTTTGCTAGGACACTCCATCCTGAGACATCATCGTCAAAGAGGAAGGTATGGATACCCAAGGTTATTGCACCGATACAGCCAGTGAACTCGCTGGGCAAGATCATGGAATGAAGCCAGGGTCTGAAATGTCTGACATCGTCGCAACGGTTGCCAGCAAGATGGAAGAACAAGTAGAGGATGCCCAACAAGATCCTCAAGATCTTAAGATGATTCAAGAATCGATAATCAAAGAAAAAGTTAAAAAGCTCAGAGTTGAGATTTTTGAGTTGGCTCGGGAACATGGAGTTTCCATCGATGATGATGATGAAAATTTTGACTATACCGATTACTTCGAAGAAGATTTTGTAGATGTCCATGTTATTGTGAGCTGGGCCACTGCATCTAAGCACGACGCTCAATCTTCTACTGAAGAGAACGCTGTAGATGAGCTATGCAGGGATATCCTTCAAAGGGATGAGCAAGTCAGTTTATTGGAGAAAAGGATAGAAGAGATGGCCGTCGTCATGACCGCTATGACCACAATTCAAGGTCAATCACAAGTGCCGCAACTAGCATCTCCAGAGATTAACTAACCAAAAATCATATGTATTACAAATAGAAGAGTGGTTGTCTAAGCAAACAGAGATGAGCAACCGAAGAAGGATTCTCCACTGGGTGCCATGCCAGAGAAGCAATTTCGGGTTGCCTTAACCAAATCTAAGGGTGGTGCATTGATTCTAAAAGATAGACCTTACCTGGAAGAGTTTGATGTTGTACCTTTCCCTAAGGGTTTTATATTCGCAAACTTCAATATATTTGAGGGGACTAGAAATCGCAGACAACACCTAGCACACCAAGCCAGTTGTGGCAATACCAAAAATAATGAAGCTTTACTCTGTCAACAGTTCATCAACATCCTGTTAGGAGTTACTTTTGATTGGTATGTCGATTTGCCCAATGGATAGGTTAAGACGTTCGCCGAGTTGGAGCAATTATTTTTAAAGAGATTCGTCATAAGCAACATCATGTTTCCATAGTAGAACTTATGATGGAGAAACGAAAGCCCTACAAGACTTTAGTGAATTACATTTTGAGGTGGAGAAACCTTAACATGAAGTGCGAACCTCAACAAAAGGAACAATCACATTTAGAAGCATTCATGTACCAGTAGCTTTCCTACTCAAGAGACTCACCATCAAAACCTTCGAGAAGCTACTCAGCAAGGCTAGCAGTCTTCAGGAAGAAATCAAACACATGGATTCTCAAGAGAAGTCAAAGACAACCAGAGTGTTTAAAAAGTAATCCAGAACAGTTACAACTATTGAAAAGGGAAAAAAAACTAATAAAGATATATGCAGAAACTCCTCGTCGATCTTCATCACAGCAGGCTCCGAAACAGAATAGCCAGTCTAACCAGTGACAACCTTAGGGAGGATCATCTCAGAATAAAGGAATATCTCTGGTATAATGATAAAAAATGGTGTACCCTTTCAAAGATGAAGCTGTATCTAAAATATTTAGAAGTCCGATGAAGAAGCCCGAGTTCAAACTACTAGACTCAAAGAAACTCGAAGAGGTCGATAAGAAGAATCAACCAAATTATTGGCCATATCACAGATTACTAGAACATACTATAAAAGAATGTTTCATCTTTAAGGATTGACTCAAGAAAAATCTTAAAGAAGGAAATATAACGATACCAAAAGAGTATTTAAAAGAACCTAAAAAAGGTTCAATAAATATGATTCAGCTGAGCCAATCTCTCCGATTGATTCGTACACTGGAGAAGATAGATGGAATACAAGTTGGAACATGCTTAAGAGGGTCCTAAACCAAATACAAAATTCATCAAAAAAATCTTCCGCACATGCCGGAAAAGATGGATGGGATACAGTTTGGAGCAAAACATCCAAGAAGATGTTAAATCAAATCCAAAACGCTTCAAAGCAAACTACCGCTCAGTCTTCAGCCCGCTAGGCCCGAGATGAAGCTTTCACTGGCAGAGCAGTTGCCATCAAAGTCAAATAAAAAGAAGAACACCATCACAAAGATTGATAGCATGGGTGGGTACGATTGGGCCTACTTTTACTTGATTGGTTGTCTCGGATTAGGGGAAAAAATCCCTCGAACCCCTGACTTTGTATGATTATCTTTTTACCTCTCTAGGGGCTGATGAGTATAATGATTGTGATTTTGGCTACATTTTAACTATTTCTAGGGATGACGTAATTGATCATGACCAATCTAAACTCAATCTCGATTCCTAAAATGATCAATAAATCATACTTGAGTCCAATAAACTCGCTAACAATACCAAAGAAGACATCATCAATAATAGCTACGATAGCACCAAGAATGAGGAGCCAATCCTAGAACACCACGGTCCACCACTCTTCCTTAACTTAGATCTTTCCGATAAAGAAGAAACACTAGAAAATTCAGTAGAGATACCTCAAGAAGAAGAAATTACAAAAATAAACTTAAGAAGTGGGAAAGTATTGCCCCAAGGATAACTCCTACATACAAAGGAAAACAAATAGTAACTCGAGAGGAATTACCTCCGCCTCCATCAATGGAAGAACCACATAGTCAAGAGAGAAGTGTAAGGTCATACAAATTGGATTACAACGTGCTAGCTCATCTTATGAAGTTGCTTAGCTCATCTTAGGAAGTTGTCGGCCCGACTAAGCATTTATGATGCTCTGATCCTGTCAAAGGAGATGAGAGAAGCTCTGGTTACAGCTTTGCTTGACCCAAAGATTTATCTAATCAGTTGGCCAGCACATCCTCAGATGAATTTTGCTCATTGAAAGAACAGTGAGCGGTAACCTTCACAGATGAAGATTTGCTGCTTGGTACCACCGACCACAATCGACCACTCTACATCTCTATCAACATCGGAAAATTAGTATTATCCAGAGTTTTGGTAGATTCAGGAGCATCTCTCAACTTGATGAGCCTACGAACATTGGCCTATTTGGACATCAAAGCCCAAGAGCTTATGGTCGACAAAATGATGCTCAGAGGATTTAATCAAAAAGAAGAAAGATCCCTTGGATCGATCACAATACTTATGAAGGTCGGAGATCTAACAACAACAGTTAAATTTCATATCATTGATGTCGAGACCTGTTTTAATGCTCTACTTGGTCGACCGTCGATTCATCAACACAACATGGTTCCATCATCTCTACACTACTGCATCAAATAATGCAAAGAAGGACAAGAATACTGCATCAAAGGAGATCTACAACCATTTTCAATTCATGAAGTCGGTATTCATGAAGATGCTGGCTACTACGCGCCACCAAAGAAAAATATCTGCTCGCACGAGATTCATACAAATAAGAATGAAGATTCAGAAAATCACAAAAAGGAGGCCATTCAAATCTGCTTCAACGATCTTCCGCCACCCTTCGACATCAAATTTGTGGAGCATCTTTTGGTTTGCGCACCCGAGGTCGAGGTCGAGGACGTGGACGAGGAGGAATCAATCTGATTGTTGAACAGAACAGGCTGACCATCAACATTGATGATGAAGACAATTCTGAAGATGAAATAATGATAATAAAACAAAAGAAACCTCAGTACGAGATATCCTTAGAAGATATGGAGAAAAGTGAATGTGAAATAATGTATGATCAAATAAACCACTATATGAAGACTTTGACCCTTTCTCGATCCTCTCTCAAAAGGTGGAGAGTTTAGAGGTAAAGGAATTTCGTAGTGTTGGTTCAAAGTCGACCAAATTTTACCGTGCTTCTACCTCTATTAATCCCAAAAATCATGTAAATTTGGATGATGATCCTAACGATTTAATGGAATTGACTTTTTGTTACTTTTCTCTTTATGTACAAAAGTTAATTCAACAGGGACATTTGCCAAAACAAATGCCAAGAGGTAAAATACAACTTTTTGAAAAATTATGGAGTGTTAAAAGTCAAACTCCAAACTCAAAAGCGGGTCTCGGATTTGGTACAGTGGGACCAATCGAGGATTCAGAATTTTGCATGATTGTTACTAGTAAATTAGGAGGATTACCTCAATATAGAGGATGACTCTATCGATTAGCTAATAGGAGATGCTCCACTAGAATTTGAGGAGGAAATCAAGTCAATTGTTGTTGAATTGAAGAAAATTAACCTCGGGACAAAAGAGCAACCCCGACCTACCTTTATAAATTCTTTACTCAACAATGAAGAATCTTCAGAACTGATCAATCTGTTAACAAAATTCAAAGATTACTTTGCCTGGAGTTATGATGAAATGCCATGACTGTCAGCAGAATTACAAGTTCTTAAACTTGGGGTGGACAAAGATATGACTCTTGTAAAACAAGCCCCCAGACGAATGAGCCTCGAAATAGAAGAAAAATTCATAGTCGAGGTGAAGAAATTAATAGACAAAATCTTGGTGTGGGAAGAGCAGTACCCACATGGTTAGTGACAACAACTTTATATATGCTTAAAAATGCAAGAATTTAATATTGCTGCAAGAAAATTTAATTCCTCAGAAACAATACCAAAAACTTGACGACGGTTATAGATTTAAGAAAGATGTATATATAAAATATTAAATAATGGTAAAGTCACACTTATCAATCAATGCAATTATAAGTATCGCTCAAGTAATACGGGGCTCTAATGGAGTCATAGATATCTATCCCACAGAGAGTAATATTAGAAGCTACGAACTAAGGTTTTAGAAAATCAATACTTAATCACAACAATATAATTCAATTTGCTTATCTGTCACTAATAGGCAATTGATATAAATATGTAATTTTAATAATTCTTAAATAACTAAATAAAATTTCTAATGTGAAATTCAATATATAAGAAAGCATCCTTCTCCTTGTCAAGAAATTAAAGTGAAATGATCTAATGTGAGTTCAATACGAAAAAACATCATTCTCCTTGTCAAGAAATTATAGCTAATGAGGTTTTTAATGTGATATTCAATATATAAGAAAGCATCTTTCTCCTTGTCAAGAAATTATAGTGAAGTTCAAATGTGATATTCAATATATAAGAAAACATCATTCTCCTTGTCAAGAAATTATAGTGAATGGAGGTTTAATTTGTGATATTCAATATCTAAGAAAGCATCCTTCTCCTTGTCAAGAAATTATATTGAATGGATTGAGGTTTTTAATGTGATATTCAATATATAAGAAAACATCCTTCTCCTTGTCAAGAAATTATAGTGAATGGACTGTGATATTCAATATATAAGAAATCATCCTTCTCCTTGTCAAGAAATTATAGTGAATGGATAAGTGAATCAATTCAAATTGGATTGTGCAAATTAGGAGCATACCTATTCTTTACCCTTTGCTCCAGGCATAAAGAACATTGATTAATCCTATGCTTGGTTACTGAATCTGCGGCTAGGTTGGGAGGATACCAGCTCTCACTTTGGAGCTCCCACTTTCCCCTCGCCTCATGGCTAATATCTACACTTTAACACCCAAACATTAGGACTGAATTGAGGATTTTAGTCTGTCACTCTAAAATCTCTAATTCTACGCCCGATAATTTTATTTCCCTATTTATTTGCACCCAACTTCCAAGAG
>JXCR01146336.1:177740-201116 GCA_002079205.1 Phalaenopsis hybrid cultivar
ATTTCACAAATCTCAAGACAAGGAGAAAGATAGAGAAAACTACTCAGAACTCATGGGGAAGATACGACAAAACTCAGAATTTATATATAAAAGGAAAGTCATACAAACTACAACAAGTAAATAACACTTATCTCTAATTCCTCCCTAAGAAAACTCCTCGAAGTTCCGGTGAATCTCTTCCTTTCTTTACAGCACACAGAATTCTTCTTCGAAGCGGCAAGAAGGAAGAAAACTCTAAATTTCCCTCCACTCTTATAATGCCTCGAAGAAATCCTCACAATCTAACCCTAAATTATACTCTCCACACTCTCCCAACACTTGCAACTCCCTCCACTCCCTCTCAATTTTTGGCCAAAATCTTCTTTTAAAGTTGTAGAAGATTTTTCCCAAGAGTTGCCTAAGCATCCCTTCAAAATCGTCCACATTCAATGCACGTTTTGAATTAACCGCCGATCTCGCCGTTGGTAGCCTTGAGGGCGTCGTCAGCGGGGCTTCTAAAATAATTGGCTGGAGTCTCAGGAAAATCTCATCGTCGGTGCCGTTGATCTCGCCATCAGCATCCTAGTTCAATTCTTCATATTTTGGTCCTTTCGCTCCAAATTCACTTCTTGTTGCATCTTTTTACTCCAATGACCATAATTCATCATACCTGCAACAAAACATCAAAAATACCTTTCTTTAAAGTGTAATATCATAAAAAACTATGTAAAATAGAAATAAAAATCTCAACATATTTTCCTTTAGTGAGTTAGCTAACATTGTTCCAGTCAAGAAGAAAAATGGATAAATACGCGTTTGTGTTGATTTCAGAGATCTAAAAAAAGCATGTCTGAAAGACGAGTTTCCGCTACCAATACTAGAAATGATGGTGGATATCGCTTCTACACATGAAAATTCTCTTTCATGGATGGATCGTTGGGGTATAACCAAATCAAGATGGCTCCTGAGGATGCAGCATTTACAGCCTTCAGGACATCGATTGGAATTTTTTTTTACACAGTAATACTGTTTGGGTTAAGGAATGCTAGAGCTACATACCAACGAGCAATGACAAAAAATTTTGACGACCTCATTCACAATCAAGTCGAATGTTACGTGGATGATTTGGTTATCAAGAGTAAATGAAAAATAGATTATTTGTATGATTTGAGGATCGTGTTTGAACGGTTACAACGATATGACCTTAAAATTAATCACTTAAAGTGCGCCTTTGGCATTACCTCCGAGAAATTTCTAAGATTTGTTGTCCGTCATCAAGGAATCGAGATCGACCCAGATAAGATTAAAACCATCTTGGAAATACCTCCTCCTAAAACTTTGAAACAACTACGTTCCTTCCAGGGGAAGTTGGCATATCTAAGACGCCTTATTTCTAATCTCTCAGGTAGGTGTCAGCCCTTCTCGGCATTAATTAAAAAGGATGCTAAATTTATATGGGAAGAAAAATGCCAGTGGGCCTTCAAGAACCTTAAACAATATTTAATGACACCTCCTATTTTGGCAGCCCCTATCTCAGGGAAACCTTTGATACTTTATACCGCAGCTTTAGATGACTTACTTGGAGCCCTCTTAGCCCAAGTTAATGATGAGAGTAAGGAAAACACACTCTACTACTTAAGTCGTCGTCTAATACCAATGGAGATGAGGTATCCACCTATTGAGAAGCATTGTCTGACACTAATTTTTGCCGCCCAAAAGCTTAGACATTATATGCTTTCTCATAAAATTACCCTAATCTTGAAAGTGAATCTATTGCAATACTTGATGGCCCGACCAAAACTCTCCGGATGTCTACCAAGATGGTCAATGATTTTATTATAATTTAATATAACTTTTGTTCCCCTCCGTGCTATCAAGGGACAGATTCTAGCAGACTTTCTTGCTGCACAACCACTGCTAGTTGGGTCCCCTCACAACGACAAACTACTGGATGAACAAGTACTACAAATAGAAGTCCCAGTGCGCAATACTGGGAAATGTACCTCGACGGTGCTTCATCAGCCATAAAAGACAAAAAATCAGCTACAGTCATACCAAGCAAAGCCGTAATCGGTTTGATCTTTATCACACCAGATAAGGGTAGGTTGAGTTTTTCATACCACCTGACAGAGCCATGCACCAAAAATGAAGCAGAATACGAAGCCTTAATCACAGGGTTGGAGTTGGTGATTTAAATGAACATAATAGAGATTGCCATCTACGGTGACTCTCAACTTGTCATCTAACAAGTCGTCGGACAATACAAAATTTTGAAACCAAGACTAGCAGAATACCACTGTTACACGATGAAGCTGCTGGAACAGATTCCCAATGTGACTTTCTATCAGATTCCTCAGGGAGAAAATGTCCATGCTGATGCACTAGAAAAACTTGCTAAAGAATTGGCATGTCCCCTAGAGGATTTCATTAAAATCACAATACATAGAAGACAGGTTTTGTCTCAAATTGACCTTGAAAATCTTCACAAGCTCGGAAAAGAGGAAACAACGATTGCAATTGCAGATATCAACAAAGATTGACGCAAGCCATTAATAGAATATTTGCATACTGGAAAGCTACTAGAAGACAAGTCTGAGGCACATCACATCACAAAAAGGGCTATGTCGTATGTTCTAGTAAGTGATGTCCTCTGCAGAAGATTGTTCCACCAAATGTGGCTATGACGCCTCAGTAGGCCCGAACCACAGAATATCGTCAAAGAAGTACATGTCAGGATGTGTAGTGCTCACCAGTCAGGGCCTAAAATGAAAATGAAGACCAAGAGACTCGGATATTATTGGCCAGCAATGATGTTCGACTGCATGGATACATCCAAAAAATGTCACCAGTGCTAAGTGCATGGGGTGGTCTTGCACCAACCTCCAAATGTGCTACACCCAACTGTTGCTTCGTGGCTATTCGAGTGTTGGGGCATGAACATAATAGATCCGATAGACCCTCCATCTTCTAAAGGACACAAATTTATTCTCGTCGCTACAGACTACTTCTCTAAATGGGCTATGGCAGTACCGCTACGAGAGGTCACAACACAACATGTCTTCCAATTCTTCAAAAGGCAAACCATCTACCTTTTTGGTGTACCACGCAGAGTAATCTCCGACAACAGTACGACATTCAAAAGCACCAAAATGAACAATTTCATCAAAAGACATGGGATAGATTGGAGATACTCTATAATTTTCTATCTCAAAGCAAATGGATTGGTTGAGGCCTTCAACAAGTCATTGGTACAGATTTTAAAGAAAATACTCCATGAAAATAAAAGAGATTGACACAACAAATTGTTAGAAGTTTTGTTGGCCTACCAGACAACATTCAAGACTCTCACTCAGTGTACACCTTCATGCTCGTATACGGGTCTGAAGCCATACTACCACTAGAAATTCAGATACCGTCTCTCAGAGTCGCAGTTGCCAATCAACTAACAATAGAGGAAAGTGCAAAGCTCAGACATGAAGAACTAGAGAATCTTGAAGGAACATGGCTTGAAGCACAACAAAATTTGGAGCTTTATCAGGCAAAGATGGTGCAAGCTCATGATAAATTGTTCCACCCAAGGACATTTAAAGTTTGTGACCTTTTCCTTGTACTCAAAAGGCCTATTCTTGCACGCCGCAAGATAATGGAAAATTATAACCAACTTTGGAGGGACCATTTGTCGTTGAAAAGGTCTACACCGGAGGAACCTACCAATTAGTAGATTTTCGGTGTGAAAGACCCATGCTGCCAATCAACGGACGATACCTGAAAACATACTACACATCCTGACGTTGCTTATCGCTGCTTGATTTGAAAATTGTAAAATTTTGATTGCTCTGGGGGTTATTTATGTGGCCAAAAGTCTGTGATCGGGTTCAAAAATTTTGTAATTAACCTCAATTTAATGAAGAATTTGGAAAATTACACTGCAATTCTCTTTTCTATCTTTAAGTTTAAATTTAATATTATATTAAATTAAACAAAATAAATACATAAATAAATAACTTCTTCACCAAAATAAATTAAAATTTCCTCTAACTAAAAAACTCTGTTTTGTTCTTGTTCAAGCTAAGTTTCAACTCACTCATATTTTTCCTATCGTCTGCAGAAAAATGTCGGGTCAGAAGTTGATTTTTGCCTTCAAGGATGGCTGGAACCTCGTGCTTAATGAGGAGATGACACTACAATGTGGCATTATTAACTTTGACATAGAGTTCAATGAAATTGAAATGGACTACGAAGGTCCTCTAATGGATGTAGTCAACATACAAGAAAAGGAGGGACTGCCCTCACTTCTGAAAATCAGATCCAAAAGCAATCCCTCACTGAAGGGGAAAGAGGTGATAAGACAACACGATCCTATGGAAGGAACCAATCGTCTACCATCCATGGTAGCAACTCTGACCGAAAACTTGGTTGCTCCTAACAACAGTAGGATACCGTTCGCTTCTCTACGGAGGACTCAATGGAGAAATGCCAACCGTCATAAGCACAGAGCTCTCTTGAGAGAAGGAAAGAGACGTCAAGAACAAATAGAAAACCAACTCGTCCCCATTCCAGAGGGACACATCTATAATATGGATATGAAGGAAACTTCTTCCAGTCTGCCCACCACAGATGAGGAGCCTGGGTATGTTCAAGAGCCAGAAGTACCGCCAGCCTTGGAAGACCTTTGCACGGGTTTTCCTACTTGCAACGTTAAAATACCGTAACAAGCTTCAGCTATAGGAGCTTTTATCGAATGTCTGGATTTTAATGTCCTGCACTTGGAGCATTTCAACACTCTTGAAGAATATGCCTCTAATGAAGATCAATCTCAGACCAGCGATTGCTAGATATAGGGGCCATACGTCTTAATGGGTAAAAAAAAAATATGACCCACGGTATACTGAGTCGTTTGTTCGAAGGACGTCAAGTCATACATCCCGTTAGAGGTAACACCGACACCAGTCTGGATTCCTGTCAACAATGAAATGATGGAATGCCCGCGCCAACCGCCCATCCTCAGCACGATAGAGTATTATAAAATCAGCAAAGTCAACAAAAGAAGTTTTGAGTTCTACGAAGAAGTCTGTGGAGAACTCCTTAATATATTGGAAAGACTAGAATTGTGTACCAGGGTTTTTTCAGAAAAAGATGAACAAAGCATTATGGATTGTATCTTTGACTTAAGAGACAAAGGTCAAGCAGACTTGCTTATGGAAAGAGCCTACTCTGAGCCAAGGAAATGGATGAGAGTGAAGGGAAGGATTACAATACAATGTGGGTGCTGCTACAATTTCATAAAAGGAAGGCAAGGAAATCCTCCCGGGATTCTTAGGTATGATCAAGTGGATCCGCTGCCCCCGATGATCAAATGGATGATTAAACGAATGGTTCTATGGAACATACTACCAGTCGACTATATTCCAAACAGTTGCATCATCAACATATATGACGAGGGAGACTGCATACCTCCTCACATTGATCATCATGGCATCGTAAGACCCCTTTGCACAGTCTCATTCACGAGTGAAAGCAATATTCTCTTTGGGAAGGAAATTGATGCCATTGGCTTCAACGAGTTCCAAGGATTTGTAGAGATTCCCTTGCCAGTAGGTTCAGTGTTTGTTCTAAAAGGCAACAGTGCAGACGTCGCCAAGCACTGCATTCCCGGAGTACAACATCATATGGTGTCTGTGACTTTTTGACAGATGGACAACAACAAAATACCGTCTGGATTTCAGCTGAATCCTGAACCAGTAGAACTGCTACTGTATGAGCTATGAGAAGGTTGTACCTCTAGACGCATGTGAAGGGAACACTTGTCCTGGAACGTGGATCAGATGTTCAGCTTGATCACGAGCTCACTACGCAAGGGGACAAATATTCAAAGGGATTCTCTTTCTTCTCTACTACATTACGAATATGATATGTATCAGACATGATCAGTCCATGATATGTACTCAACATGACACATTCTGGATGTACCTTCATGCAAGTTTGCATATTGTACTCTTTTTTTAGGCATTGGTCTACTTTTGATCTATAGCATTTTATTGAAGCAGATTAATGAAATTCCTTTCAGAAGATTTGTCTGACTGTTCAATTGCCCTTCTCGGTGCGATGGATAAAAGCCATTGAACCATGCGTTTGTTCGTAACTACAATGAACAAAGAACAAAACAACAAATATTTAAGGATAAAAAAGAAACTTTGAAATAAAAAATGATGAAAATAATATAAATTATAATAAATTTAAATAAAAAAAGGTCTCTTTTGAAAAATCAACCAACTATAATTAAAATTTGATAAACATATTTTTGAAAATTAAATGTGACAAAAATAATAAGAAAAGAAAACATATTTGTTGAGTGGATTCTCTTGATTTCGGAGTTTCTTACTCTTTGCTCGCGCAGCACGACTATCCTTGCCTGCATTAACTTTTTGCATCACCGCAGAGTTGCACATTCTGCATAGAACCCCACAAAATTCTGCATATCTTCCTCAAAAAAAATGTCAACCTCTTCACATGCCACATATCTTTAAATTCAACACCACAAACTATTTAGAAAAATCAATTCTAATTATTGAATCAGTCACTACCTCCTGATTCACACCTTTCGAGGTCGGTCCTTAACTTCCGACGCTCTCTCATGAGATTGACCCTTACTTGTCAATTTTGAGTTCAAATTAGTCACTACCTTATGATTCATCACCTTTCAACGTCGGTTCTTACCTTATGATGCTCTCTCTTTTTGAGATTGACCCTTACCGATCAATTCTCATCTTATAATCAGTCACTACCTTCTGATTCACCCCTTTCGAGGTCAATCCTTACCTTCCGACACTCTCCTTTCGAGATGGACCCTTAACTAGCAATTCTCATCTTCAAATCTGTCCTTAACTTCTGATTCATTACCTTTCAAGGTCGGTCCTTACCTTTCGACGCTTTCTCTTTTTGAGGTTGACCCTTACCTGTCAATTCTCATCTTTGAGTCAGTCACTACCTTTTGATTCGCCCCTTTCGAGGTCGGTCCCTACCTTCCGACCCTCTCTTTTTGAGATTGACCCTTACCTGTCAATTCTCATCTTCGAATCAGTCATTACCTTTCAAGGTCAGTCCTTTCCTTTCGACGCTCTCTCTTTCTGCCTGTCAATTCTAATCTTAGAATCTATCACTACTTCTGATTCACCCCCTTTGAGGTCAATCCTTCCCTTCCGACACTCTCTTTTTGAGATTGACCATTACCTGTCAATTTTTATCTTCAAGTTAGTCACTACCTTCAATATCATTACCTTTCGAGGTCGGTCCTTACCTTCTGACGCTCTCTCTTGAGATTGACCCTTACTTGTCAATTTTCATTTTTGAATCAGTCACAACCTACTAATTCATTACCTTCGAGATTGATCCTTACCTTCAGATGGTCTTTCTTTTTGAGATTGACCCTTACTGGCCAATTCTCATCTTAGAATCAGTCACTACCTTTTGACTCACCCCTTTCGAGATCGGCCCTTACCTTCCGACGCTCTCTTTTTGAGATTGAACCATACCTATCAATTCTCATCTTTGAATCAGTCACTACCTTCTGATTCATTACCTTTCGAGGTCGGTCCTTACCTTTTGATGCTCTCTTTTTTACGTTGACCCTTACCTGTCAATTTTCATCTTCAAATCAGTCACTACCTTATGAATCGCCTTTTTTGAGGTTGGTCCTTACCTTCCGACACTCTCTTCTTGTGGTTGAACCTTACCTATCAATTCTCATCTTCGAATTAGCCACTACCTTCTGATTTGCCCTTTTGAGGTCTGTCCTTACCATCCGACGCTCTCTTTCTGAGGTTGACCCTTACCTGTCGATTCTCATTTCAAGTCAGTCCTTAACTTTTGATTCACTTCTTTGAGGTCGGTCCTTACCTTCCGACACTCTCTTTTGAGACAATACTTAAATTTTAAAGGGCAACCTCTGCACAAGATATCTGGGACAGGGGGCACATCTGATCCTGTCACAAATCCTGACTTTTCAACTGTAGTGGGCAGGCTGGCAGAAGTTTCTCTCAGATCTGGATCATAAATATGTCTCTCAGGAATGGGGGTAAGAAAACTGCTCACATCTCTTTGGCGCTTGCGCTCCTGTCGCAGAAAGGCTCTCTGTTTCTTTCGACTTGCATTTCTGCCTTGCGTCCTGTGGAGTGGAGTATTTGGTAGTTGTTCACTATGGGCCGCTATTAAGCCCCTTGCTGGAGTAGCTATCATAGAGGGCAGTCGGCTGGGCCCCTCCATCGGATCATGCTCCACTATCACGTTTTTACCTTTACGTGACACATCGTCTTGAGTGGTCACCCTCAACAATGAAGGCAGTCTCTTCTTTTCTTCATTTCTGACTACGTTCATTAGAGGATTGTCGTATTCCATATCAATCTGTTGAAATCCATTTTGAAATCTATGACACCTCCTTGTGGCGTCATTTCTTCATTCAGTGCGAGGTTCCAGCCATCCTGAAAGGCAAAGATCAGCCTCTGTCCTGACATTTTTTTCTGCAGACGACAGAAAAAAACGTCAGTGCGCCAAAGTTTGGCATGAACAAGAACAAAATAGAGCATCTATTAAAGTAAATTTTAGTTTTTTTTTGGTGAAAATGATTACTTATTTTATGTGTGAGTTTCATTTAATTTAATGGAATATTTAAATTCAAAAATAGAAAAGAGAACACGTGAAGTTCAAAAATCTTCTCAAAATTTTCATTATATATGAGGTTAATTACAAAATTTGGACCCGATCATAGACATATGGCCATATAGATAACCCTAAAACAATCAAAGTTTCAAAGTTTCAAAGCAAGCAGAGGCAAGCGGAGGTAGGCGACATCAGGATGCGTAATAGGTTTTCAGATATCGTCCATTTATCGGTAACATGGGTCTTTCACCCCAGAAGTCTACTAACTGGTAGGCTCCTCCTGTATAAACCTTCTTAACGACAAATGGTCCCTCCCAAGTTGGCTCGAATTTTTTACTTATTTTCCGGCGAGTAAGAATAGGTCTTTTGAGCACGAGTACGAGGTCACCAATTCTGAATGTACTTGTGCGGACCAATTTGTCATGGGCTTGTACCATCTTTGCCTGGTAGAGCTCCAAATGTTGCAGTGCTTCCAATCATTTTCCCTCGAGACTCTCCAGTTCTTCAAGTCTGAGTTTTGCGCTTTCTTTCGTTGTGAGTTGGTTGGCAAAGGTGACTCTGAGAGATGGTGTCCGGATTTCTAGCGGTAGCACGGCCTCGGTCCTGTACACGAGCATATAAGGTGTACATTGAGTGGGAGTCCTGAAAGTCATCCGGTAGGCCCACAAGGCTTCTAACAGTTTGTTATGTCAATCTCTTTTATTTTCATCCAGTGTTTTATTCAAAATCTATACCAGTGTCTTGTTGAAAGTTTCAGCCATACCATTTGCTCTGGGATATTAAATTATAGAGTATCTCCAATCTATCCCATGTCTTCTGACGAAATTGTTGATCTTTGTACTTTTAAAAACTGCCCCATTGTCAGAGATTATTCTTCGCGGCACTCCAAAACGGTAGACAATTTTGCTTTTGAAAAATTGAAGGACGTGCTGTGTTGTAACCTCACGTAACGGTACTGCCTCTACCCATTTGGAGAAGAAATCTGTAGTGGCAAGTATAAACCTGTGCCCTTTAGAAGGTTCTATCAGACCTATTATGTTTGTGCCCCAACACTCGAATGGTCACGAGACAACAGTTGGGTGCAGCACATTCGGAGGCTGGTGTAAGACCACCCCATGCACTTGGCATTAGTGACATCTTCTGGCTGTATCCATGGGACATCATTGCTGGCCAATAATCCAGTATCCATGCAATCGGACATCATTGCTGGCCAATAATATCCGAGTCTTTTAATCTTCATTTATGCACTTGGCATTGGTGACATCTTCTGGCTGTATCCATGCAATTGGACATCATTGCTGGCCAATAATATCCGAGTCTTTTAATCTTCATTTTCATTTTTGGCCCCGACTGGTGAGTGACGCACAATCCGGCATGCACTTCTTTGACAATATTTTGTGCCTCGGCTCTGCTCAAACACCATAGCCACATTTGGTCGAACGATCTTCTGTAGAGAACATTTCCCACCAGAGCGTAAGACATGGCCCTTCTTGTGATGTTGATGCGCCTTAAACTTGTCCTCTAGCAGCTTCCTAGTATGCAAATATTCTATTAATGGCTTGCGCCAATCTTTGTTGATGTCTGCAGTCCTCCGACAGCTTTCCAGTATGCAAATATTCTATTAATGGCTTGTACCAATCATTGTTGATGTTTGCAATTGTATTTATTATTTTTTCTTTTCCAAGTTTATGTAGAGTTTCAAAGTCGTTTCGAGATAAGACTCGTCCTCCTTGCACCATGACTTTGATGGAATCCTCTGGTGGACACGCCATTTCCTTAGCGAGTTTTGCTAGAGCGTTGGCATGGGCATTATCTCCCCGAAGAATCTGGTAGAAAGTCACCCAAGGAATCAGCTCTAGGACCTCATCGTGTACTGATGGTACTCTGCTAATCTTGGTTTCAAAATTCTATATTGTCTGGTGACTTGCTGGATGACAAGTTAAGAGTAACCATAAATTGCAACGTTTGTTATATCCATTGAATTTGCCAATTCCAATCCGGTGATTAAAGCTTCAAATTCAGCTTCATTGTTGGTGCACGACTCTGTCAGGTGGTATGAGAACCTCAAAAAACCCTTATCTAGCATAATAAAGATCAAACTGATCCCTGCCTTGCCTGGTGTAACTGTGTCTGATCCTTTGTCTTTCCTGACTGACGAAGCACCATCGAAGTATATTTCTCAGCGCTGCGCACTCGAAAATTCCATTTGTAGTATCAGCTCATATGGTAACTCGTCATTGAGAGAGGACCCAGCTGGCAGTGGGTGTGCAGCGAGAAATTCTGCTAAAATCTGTCCCTTGATAGGATGGAGGGGTACAAAAGTTATATCAAATTGCAATAAGATCATTGACCATCTCGCTAAACCTCCGAAGAGTGTTGGTCGGGTCATCAGATATTGCAATGGATTAACTTTCGAAATCAGGGTAATCTTATGAGAAAGCATGTAATGTCTAAGCTTTTGAGCGGCAAAAATTAGTGTCAGTCAATGCTTCTCAATAGGTGGATACCTTATCTCCATCGGTATTAGATGACGACTCAAGTAGTAGAGCGCATTTTCATTTCCCTCCTCATTGATTTGGGCTAACAGAGCTCCAAGAGAGTCATCTAAAGCCGCAGTATAAAGTATCAACGGTTTCCCTGGGATAGGGGCTAAAACATAAGGTGTCATTAATTATTGTTTAACATCCTCGAAGGCCCGCTGGCATTTTTCTTCCCAAATAAATTTGGCATCCTTTTTAATTAATGCCGAGAACCTCAAAGGCCTGCTGGCATTTCTCTTCCCAAATAAATTTGGCATCCTTTTTAATTAATGCCGAGAAAGGCTGACCACTGGCATTTCTCTTCCCAAATAAATTTGGCGTCCTTTTTAATTAATGTCGAGAAAGGCTGACCTGACATTTTTCTTCCCAAATAAATTTGGCATCCTTTTTAATTAATGCCGAGAAAGGCTGACACCTGACAGCGTCTCAGATATGCCAACTTCCCCTGGAAGGAACGTAGCTGTTTCAAGATTTTAGGGGGAGCATTTCCAAGATAGCTTTAAATCTTTCTGGGCTGATCTCTATTCCACGATGACAAACAATGAATCCTAGAAATTTCCTAGAGGTGACGCCAAAGGCGCACTTTAAGGGGTTCATTTTAAGGTCATATCATCATAATCATTCAAACATGATCCTCAAATCGTACAAATGATTTATTTTCCATTTATTTTTGATGACCAAATCATCCACGTAACATTCTACTTAATTGTGAATGAGGTCGTCAAAAATCTTTATCATTGCACACTAATATGTTGCTCCAGCATTCTTTAGGTCGAACGGCATCACTATGTAACAAAAGATTCCAATTGGTGTTCTGAAAGCTGTAAGCGCTGCATCCTCGGGAGCCATCTTAATTTGGTTATATCCTGATGATCCATCCATGAAGGAAAAAAATCTCATGGGTTGAAGCGATGTCTACCATCATCTCCGGAAAAGGTAGTGGAAACTCGTCTTTTGGGCATGCTTTTTTCAAATCTCTGAAGTCGACACAAACGCGGATCTGTCCATTTTTCTTTTTAACCGGTACAATATTGGCTAACCATGTGGGGTACTGCTATTCTTTAACAAATTTTGCGTCTATCAATTTCTTTACCTCAGTAATGACTTGTTGTTCTATCTCGAGGCGCATTCTCCTTGGAGCTTGTTTTACTGGGGTTACATTCTTGTTCATCCCAAGTTTATGGACTGCAACCTCTGCTGATAGTCCTGGAATTTCATCGTAGCTCCATGCGAGGCAATATTTGAATTTTGTTAATAGTTTGACCAATTCTACAGATTCTTCATCATCAAGTAGAGAACTTATAAATGTAGGTCGGGATCGTTCTTCAGTCCCGAGGTTAATCTCTTTCAATTCATCCACGGTGGATTTAATTTCTTCCTCAAATTCTGGCGGAACATCCTCTATTGGTTGATCAGTAGATTCATCCTCCACATCGAGGCAATCCTCTTCTGACTCACTAGTAACAACCATGCAAAATTCAGAATCATCGACTGGTCCAACTGTACCAAATCCGAGACCTTCTTTTGAATTGGGAGTTCGTCTTTTAGTATTCCACAATTTTTCAAAGAGTTGAAATTTATCTTTTGGCATTTGTTTTGGTAAATGTCCCTGTTGAATTAACTTTTGAACACAAGGCGAGAAGTAACCAAAAGGCAATTCCATTAATTCATTAGAATCAACATCCAAATTTACATGTTTTTCTAGGTCAGTAGAGGTAGAAGTGCGGTAAAATTTGATCGGCTTTGAACAAACACTACGAACTTCCTTGACCTCTAAAGTCTCGACCTTTTGAGGGAGAATCGGAGTGAGGGTCATAGTATCCACATAGTGGTTTATCCGATCATACATTGTTTCATATTTTCTGTATCTTATAGGGATATCTCGTACTGAGGCTTCTTTTGCTTTGTCGTCATTACCTCATCTTCAGAATTGCCTTCATCACTAATGTTGATAGTTGGCCTAGTCCGTTCAATAATTAATTTGATCTTTCCTCGTCCGCGTCCCCGGCCTCGACCTCGGGTGCGTGAACTAGAAGAACCTCCACCAACTCGTTGTAGGGGAGTGGTAGAAGGTTGTTGAAGCGGAGTTGTATGGCCTTTTTTTATGATTTTTCTGAATCTTTATCTTTGTTTGTCAAAATTTCACTTGAAAAGACAGTCTTCTTTGGAGGCACGTAGTAGGCAGCATCTTACCAACTTCATGCACTGAAAATGGTTGTAGGTCTCCCTTGATGTAATTTTCTTGACCATCTTTGCAGTATTTGATGCACTGGTGTAGAGATGATGGAACGTGAATCCATGGTCGACCCAATAAAGCTTTAAAAGAGGTCTCGGTGTCAATGATATGAAATTTAACGGTTGTTACGAGTTCTCCAACCTTCATAAGTAATNAATGATATTCATGTTAATATGTGAGAAGCAGTCAAACTTGCTTTATTTTCATCATATACATTTTTTTATGTAAAACTTTGTAATGTGTTTTCATTCTTGAAAAATGGTCCCACATATAAAGTTTGAAATGAATCATTATTTTTAAAATATATTGTACAAGTGCATTCAGATCATCAAAAGCTTTTAATTAAACTCCTCCATGCAAAAATTTAACTTCTTTTTGGGGTCCGTTAAGCCTTTGATAATTTTGAGCAATATTTTTCATAATAAAAAGAAAGTTAATCTAATAGATCACACAAAATAAACTCCAATAAAAACTAAACCTCAACCAAAGTGAGCATGAGCTAAAAATAATTAATTTAATTAATTAAAAAGCACATTAAAGTCTCATTTAAAATTCACTAAAATTTTTCATCCTATGTGGGAGCCTCATATGCATCAATTTTACATCTTCTTACTTGCATTTATTTTTGCTTTTTACCTTTTATTTTATTCTATTTTTTATGGATTTAAGCTTATGGAAGATTTTTATTGTTGATGTACATGCGATCATACATGAATTTAGGAATGAGAAAAACCAAGAAAAAAGTGGTTTGAATTGGTGTAATCATGTTATTATATTGAAGAATATGATGTGACAATCCTTGAATTAAGTGTGACCACACCACTCTTTCAGAGTCCCGGGGTAACCACGTTAGGATCAAGAGTGACCACGATAAAATTTAACTTGACCAAACCAACAGAGTGAGAAATATTTATGAAAAATTATTTTGCTTGCCAAATCCAATTATTTGGCTATAAAAAGAGTTCTTATAGCACCATGTAGAGAGAGAGAGCCATTGGGGAAGGCTGTAGACAGAGTTTGGCAGGATTTGAGAGTTTCTCCTTAGGATTTCTTCCTTGCCCAAGGTTGAGTTTGAAGGGATTTACCTTTTCCTTTTTTTATTTTATTTTTCTTATGTGATTTTGAGTGGAGATTGTATGAAAGAAAGGCCACCTACTATGAAAGAGGAAAAAAAACTATATAATAAGTTTTTACTTTTAAGTTTTTCTTGTGTTGACCTCATTTTTGGTTGAGGTCTAGCTTTTTCCTCTTTAGTAGGCTAGGGTCTAGCCATAGGACTTTCTTGTTGATTATTCCAAGATGACTAGAATAAGAACCCTCACCATTAGAAATTATAAATTCTTCTTTGCTCAACTTGAAGTTCAACATAATGGTCCTAACCTCTAGCACTTACTAGGTGAGGTCCGTATGGGGGAACTCAGAGGGAGTCTTCCATAGGATGCTCAGACCTTAGGACTAACCCTGGGTGGTCTGGTGATGGTTTAAATAACTTCCACTCACTAATTTTTTTTGTGCATACACCAAACCCTAAGAGCCCTTGATTTGGTCCCATGATTCCTTTTGGAAAGTGATACATAAAAAATACATGCATTTTAGATCTATATATTATACTCATTTTTAGTGATATTGCACTTTAAAATAGAAGGTATTTTTATGCTTTCTTGCAGGTTGTTGAATTTTAGGACTTGAAGCAAAAAATGAAGTAAAAAATATGATTTGGAGCAAAAATGAAGAAATTGAAATTTGTTAAATGCCGAAGGCGCCAGAAGCAGCACCGACGGCGGCAAAAGCAGCACCGACGGTGTTGTTTGACAGTGAGCATCAAATTAAATTGCAGAACACTAGTGCCAACGATGTCAGAATGGGTGTTGACGGTGCCAATGTCGGTTCAGCTCCTGTTTGTAAAAGATTTGACAAATTTGGATGCTTTTGAAGAGTTTTTGGAGGCATCTATTAGAGAACCTACTCTCGTCTTTATTTGGGGTCAAAATTGATCAGAAAAGTGACTCTTCCTGAAATCTCATCACCCCAATTCAACCTTCACATATTCTTCAATTTTTCATTCCACAACCATTTAGAGTCCATTGTTTTTTATAATTTAGAGTTTTGTGGTGAGATTAAGTGTGAAATCTTCTTTAAGAGTGTTGGAGAAGGAGAAAAGAGAGATTTCTTCGTGCTACATTTCTTAGAAGAGGCTATAAGGGATTTGCTTTGAGAAAGAGTTTCCGATAAGTGTTGTTCGTTTATTAGTTTTGTATGAACTTTCTTTTATATATAAAATTTGTGTTTTGTTGTATCTTTCTCATGAAGTGTGAGTAGTGTACTTTATCTTTCTCTCTACTCTGAGATATGGCGAAATGAAGAGATAATATGGATGTGCCAATATTAAAATACAAAAAAAATTGTGACGATTTTTCAAACTCCGAACTTAATTTACTTTTGATCCAATTGAATTACTAAAATATGTTGTAAACATATGATCCGAGAAATGGAGTATAAGTTCTACAACAGAGTGAGGATCACATTTGATTCCATGAAGGAGAATTACTTTCATGGAATTAAGTGCAAATAAATAGGGAAATATACTTTATTGGGTGTAGAATTGGAGAATCTTAGGGCGAGACTAAAATTCCCAATTTGGTCATAGTGTTTAAAAATTAAACTGAGAGTTAGCCTTCAGGTGAATGGAAGTGGGAGCTCTGGAGTGAGAGCCAGTATCCTCCTAGCCTAGCCAAAAATTTAGGGACTAAACCTGGGATTAGCTAATGATTTTATATAATACTGTATTAGGGTAGAGAATTAGAACTACTTTTGTTTGACACAATACATATTTGAATCATTTATCTCATCTCATTTTACCAAAAATTTCATTGTAGTGGAAAAGATACTTTTTCACATAAGAAATCTTCATCACATAAACATAGTTTAATAGTTTAGTAGTTATTGTTTAAACTTTATATTTTATTATTATTATTAGTTAAATAATTTAGTTTTGATAATATCTCAACATTCAAAATTAGTGACAGTAATTTCATTTTGAATTTCTATGATTTTCCTAGTAAATTTATTATTTCAAATTTAAACCTTCCCCGTGGGATTGATATTTGGGGCTTAAATGAAGAGTTCTTTATTACTTGATAATGATAGGTATACTTGCGTAGAATTCCAATATTAATTGCTTACATTTCTAATTCATAAAATATTGCATCACTTTTGGCACCGTTGCATAACGGAGTCAACTATGTAATTTTTACACAATTGTATTCACATCAGGATCAAGTTTTTGGCGTCGTTATCGGGGAATGTAGTGCTAAATTAAATAGATTTGGTGAATTAGGAAATTTAGAGATAATTATATACAAAAAATAAAATTGAAAATTTAAAAAAAATTAAAAAAAATTAAAAAATCCAAAGGAAAAATATATTTTTATTTAAGAGTATTTTTAAGAAATTTTTCTTTGTTTTTTATATTTGTTTATGCTAAATATTGGATCTGAAGGTTTAGTAACTTAGATTCAAAATTAGAGCGTACTATAAGAAAAATTAGAAAACAATAAAAAGAAATTAAAATCTTAAACAAAATGGCGAATAACTTAAATAATCAAATAAACAAAAATAGACAAAGACCTTTAAAAAATTATGCTAATTCGATAGCCGATGAACTTCACTTGACTATTCAAAATAATGATGTTGTTGCTAATTCATTTGAGCTTAAATTGTTATTATCAAAATGATACAAAACAATCAGTTTGGAGGAACACCTACTGAAGATCCAAACTTACATCTTCCTAGTTTTCTTGAAATTTGTGCTACTTTTAACTGTGATGGAGTGTCTAATGAAGTTGTTAGGCTAAGATTTTTTTTTTTATATAAGGGATAAAGCCAAGGCTTGGTTAAACTCATTAGTACATGGTTCTATCATAACTTGGGGAGAACTGTCACAAAAATTCTTAATTAAATATTTTCCACCCTCAAAAACTGCTAAGCTTAGAAATGATATTATATCTTTTTATTAGTTTGAAGGGGAATCGATATTTGAAGCTTGGGAAGGATTTAAAAATCTTCTTAGAAAATGTCCACACCATGCTCTACCAGATTGGATAATAAATCAAACATTTTATAATGGATTAGTAGGATCTCTTCGATATATTATAGATGCTGCTACGGGTGGATCACTAAAGTCAAAACATTTTGATGAAGCATATTCTTTAGTTGAAAAAACGGCTACTAACATTTTTTAATGGCCCTCTGAAAGGGTAAATCCTAAGAGAGTATCTAGTATTCATGACTCTGATGCAATGTCTATTTTAGTATCTCAAATTGCTGACATTTCAAAAAAGATTGATCAAATAGGAGTAAATTATTCTCAAATACCCCCAATATTAGAGGAAAATTCACTACGACAGATCATTGATACTCAATCATCTTATGTAACTTTAAATGCTATAAATAATCAAAATAATAATCCTTATTCTAACATTTACAATCCTGGATGGAAAAATCACCCTAATTTTAGTTGGAATAATTATAACAATTCGGTGAATCCCTTCAGAAGTTTGAACAACCAAGGAAAACCTAGTTATCGACCTTATTATCCTCCTGAATTTAACTCTAATCCTAACTCACAAGCTAAGGAAAATAAATTGATGAGGGAAGAAGTAATGTTAAACATGGGAAATTAAATACAGAATTAAGGGGCTACTATTAGAAATATTGAAAATCAATTATGACTTATCGCTACTGCACTCAGTAACAAACCTTCTGGAATTCTTCTGAGTATGGTGGAACTTAATCCAAAAGATCAAAATAAGGAGCAAATTAAAGCTATTCAGTTATGAAGTTGAAAAGAAGTTGAAATAAGGACCCAAAGTGAAACTGAAATTGATGAAGAGAAGGAAGCAATGGAAAGTGACCAAAATGAAAATGAACAAACACAATGTCCTTTAGAAAAACCATTACCTCCATTTCCTCAAAGACTGAACCAGAAGAATAAAGAGAAACCATTTAAAAAATTTTTGAAAATCCTTAAAACGTTAACGATAAACATTTTTTTTTTGTTGAAGCTTTGGAAAAAATGCCAAGTTATGTGAAATTTATGAAGAATATACTAAACAAGAAAAGGAATTTTGCAGATCATGAGACCGTTGCACTCAGTGAAGAGTGTAGTGCTATTATTCAGAAAAAACATTCTGAAAAGTTAAGAGATCCTAGTAGTTTTACTGTACCTTGTGCTATTAGTGAAAAGTTTTTCGGAAAAGCTTTATGTGATTTAAGAGCGAGTATCAATCTTATGCCTTTATCGATCCTTAAACTTTTAGATTTTGGAGAGATTTTCCCTACTACTATAACTCTTTAGTTAGCTAATTGATTAATAGCATATTGTCGGCATTATTTTGGGGATGGTTTGTAGGGTTGCCTGTAAGAAGCTGTCGGTCCCTGAATTGAAATCCCGTCGCCCGCTTCGGAAGGACGTTGAAGTGTGAAATCAAACTGACCCCATATTTTTCATAGTTTCAAATGAAAGAGCACTGTACCTCAAATCCTGTATCCATCCTGAAGGATAAACACAAGACTTGAGGATGAGGCTCGATCAAATAAACTAAAGAAAGTATGACGTCAGTTTGGTCTGCAAAACCTTTGTATTTGCCGACAAGTTCCCCTATTTAATATAAATAATTAAGTTGGTCTGCGAAACCTTTGTATTTGCCGACAAGTTCCCCTATTTAATATGAAAGATTAAATAAAGCATAAACACAAGACTTGAGGATGAGGCTCGATCAAATAAACTAAGGAAAGTATGACGTCCGTTTTTCTGCGAAACCTTTGTATTTGCCAACAAGTTCCCCTACTTAATATAAAGGATTAAATAGGGTTTATATTAAGCTGGGTTTGGGCATGCTTCCTATAAGGGCAAGCCCCTATAGTTATTTACATCCTAAATGACCAAAGTCACCTAAGAAGACTCTCGATAAAAATCAGGAAATATTATCTTCAAATTTCAAAGAGTAGGACTCTTCAACGAAATCTGACGTAGAGGTGTGAAAGGGGATATGTTCAAATTTGGAACATTTTATTGTAGAATCCAAAGGGAGAAGTACTAGGGGATGTCATGGATCCAGAGGAGAACCTCAGTGAATTCCCAAACTATCCTAATGTTTGGCTTCAATTTTGAGAAGAAATATTTAAGTGTTTCATCCTACCAATTTTATTATTTAGGGCTTACATTCATGTGAAATGATCACACAAATAGCCTGGAAGATGTGAGGGTTTAGGTCATGACAAATGACAACCTCGGAATCCTAAGACGAGTTAGGGCTTATATTATATAGCAGGGCTATACAAAGGTCTAAAGATGAGGTGAGGATTTACGTTGCATAAGCAAGAAACCTCAAAGTCCTATGGCTTTGTTGTTTTAAGTCTAAGGAAGGAAGATTGGTTTAGCTGGAGAAGACAAGTTTTGTTGTTGAAGATGGTCGTGCTGCCCACCATGCTAGCTCCTAGCTCCTTGTCGCGACAAGTTTGAGTTATCTAGTGTGTCAAGTTATAATATCAAATCAGGTGGCCCTATGGTTGAAGTTCTTTAATTTTTGTGAGGGAATATTAAAGTTGATTAGAGTGACACCAGTTAGGATCCAACGCTTCCCTCGTTCCAGCAACACTATTTTCTATTGGATTCACTTAGTATAAATGAACTTATCAAACCCAACTTAATGAGTTCCATAATTTCATTTAAACCGTGGGAAGCCCAAAATGAACTTATCAAACCCAACTTAATGAGTTCCATAATTTCATTTAAACCGTGGGAAGCCTGAATGAATTTATCAAACCCAACTTAATGAGTTCCATAATTTCATTTAAACCGTGGGAAGCCTCTTTAACAACCGTAGGTTACCTCCTCCAAGGAGTTCCCGATCATCCGATAGAGACATCTTAATTTAGTTGAAGTTGTNTAGGTTGCATGAGCAAGCAACCTCGAAGTCCTAAGGCTTTGTTGTTTAGGTCTAAGGAAGGAATATTGTTTTAGCTGGGGAAGACAGGTTTTGTTGTTGAAGATGGTCGTGCTGCCCACCAAGCTAGCTCCAAACTCCTGCTGCGACGAGTTTGAGTTATCTAGTGTGTCAAGTTATAATATCAAATCAGGTGGCCTTACGGTTGAAGTTCTTTAAATTTTATAGAGGGCATATTAAAGTTGATTAGAGCGACACCAGTTAGGATACTACGGTTTCCCCGTTCCGGCATAACTATTTTCTATTGGATTCACTTAGTCCAAATGAACTTATCAAACCCAACTTAATGAGTTCCGCATCACTATTTTTTAATGGATTCACTTAGTCCAAATGAACTTACTAAACCCAACTTAATGAGTTCCATAATTTCATTAAAACCGTGCAAAATGAACTTATCAAACCCAACTTAATGAGTTCCATAATTTCATTTAAACCGTGGGAAGCCTGAATGAATTTATCAAACCCAACTTAATGAGTTCCATAATTTCATTTAAACCGTGGGAAGCCTCTCGTAGGTTACTTAATGAGTTCCATAATTTCATTTAGACCGTGGGAAGCCTCGTTAGCAACCGTAGGTTAATTAATGAGTTCCATAATTTCATTTAGACCGTGGGAAGCCTCGTTAGCAACCGTAGGTTACCTTCTCCGAGGGATTCCCGATCATCCGATAGAGACGTCTTAATTTAGTTGCAATTTTAGTTTTGTGTTCCAAGGGATTCCCTATCATCCGATAAAGATATCTTAATTTAGTTGAATTTGTGATTTTGTGTGATGTTTGTGATTAAATTTTTAGTTATTTTATATTTTGAATGTTGTGGCGGTGAANCCCGATCATTCGCTAGAGATGTCTTAATTTAGTTGAAGTTGTAGTTTTTTGTGTGATGTTTGTGATTAAATTTTTAGTTATTTTATATTTTGAATGTTGTGGCGGTGAATTTTATCTTGCTTGATTTTTAATTTTGGTTTTGTTTATGGTTAACGTGCAAGTTTATGTAGGTAAATGCAAGCATGAAACATGTAAGGAAAAAGGCAGAAGAAAGANAATGTTAATTTTGGTTTTGGTTCTGGTTATGTGGCTATCTTGATGGTTTTAGTTTTCATGTAGTGTGACATCTTCGTTTAGCATGCAAATTTGCAGGTATAAAAGTACAGTATGAAAGTACGACAAGGACAACGTAGAAAAAAAACTGTAAAAGTGTACCTGGTGAGTCTTCTCGTTCCACCACCTGAAACTTAAAATGCATGTTAAGGCAGTTTATGAAGGGAAGAAAAAGTAAGTTCTGGTGGTTTTCCTAACCCTAGTCATATTTTGGTGAGTCCTTAAAAGTTTAACTAAGGATGATTTTATTGAGCAAAAAATATTAAGTTTAATAGGCCTCTGAGGTATCCAACAAGTTAGGAAGGGGAACCAGGTCCATGCCTGCCTCTCACCAACTGGTGAAAAGCCTCGAGTCTATTTGAACTTATTATGTTGCTTAATGGTTCATCCTGTGAATACTTCTAATGTTCAGTGAACATTGATGTCTCAATTATCCCTAAGAAATGGGTAATTATCATTTGTCATTCAATTTAAGTATTATGTGGGTGAAGACCCTTAAAGGGGCAACCATTCAATTTAAGAATTATGTGGGTGAAGACCCTTAAAGGGGCAAGTTAGTGTAATTTGAACCTTCCCCAAATTTTTAAACCTAATTGGGCATAGTGGTGTTTCAAGGATGTTTGATTTAATTATGTTTATTTCTCTAATCATTGTTTAATCAATTTTGATTTANGTCCGAGGGATTCCCGATCATCCGATAGAGACGTCTTAATTTAGTTGAAGTTGTGGTTTTGTNATTTTAGTTTCGGTTATGGTTATGGTTATAGTTATGTGGCTATCTTGATGGTTTTAGTTTTCATGCATGGTGACATCATTGTTTAGCATGCAAATTCGCACGTATAAAAGTACAGTATGAAAGTATAAGAAAGACATTGCTGAAAAATGTAAAAGTGTACCTGACAAGTCTTCTCATTCCACCACTTGAAACTTAAAATGCATGTTAGGCAGTTTATATGAGAGGCAAAAAATAAGGTTTTCCTAACCTTATTTCATATCTTTGTGAGTCCTTAAAAGTTTAATTAAGGATGATTTTGTCAAGCAAAACATATTAGGTTTAGTAGATCTCCAAGGTATCCAATAGATCTAGAGAAAGAAGCAGGTCCATGCTACTCCCTCACTGTCTANAGTTTTATATTTTGAATGTTGTGGCGGTGAATTTTGTCTTAGTTGATTTTAGTTTTGGTTTTGGGTTATGGTTACAGTTAACATGCAAGTTTATGTAGGTAAATTCAAGCACGAAATAAGTAAGGAAAGGCAGAAGAAAAATAGTACTATAAACTGTAAAAGCGTACTTGGCGAGTCTTCTCGTTCTACCACCTGAAACTTAAAATGCATGTTAAGGCAGTTTATGAAGAGCAGGAAAGGTAAAATTTTTGGTAATTTTCCTAACTCTCTGTCATATCTTGGTGAGTCCTTAAAAGTTTAATTAAGGATGATTTCATTGAGCGAAGAACCTTGTCCATATCATGGTTAGTCCTTAAAAGTTTAATTAAGGATGATTTCATTGAACGAAGCATATAAAGCGTAACAAGTTTCTGAGGTATCCAACAAGTTAAGAGGGGGAAACAGGTTCATGCCTCTCCCTCACCAACTAGTTAAAAGGCTTGAGTCCATTTAAACTTATTATGTTGCTTAATGGTTCATCCCGTGAATACCCTTATTACTTAGTGAACTCTAATGTCTCAATTATCTCTGAGAATAGGGTAATTATCATTTATCGTTTAATTTGAAAATTATGTGGGTGAAGACCCTTAAAGGGGCAAGTTAGTGTAATTTGAGCACTTAGCCAAATTCTTAATCCTAATTAGACTTAGTGGTGTTTCAAGGATGTTTGATATAATTATGTTTATTTCTCTAATC
>JXCR01146336.1:203395-254226 GCA_002079205.1 Phalaenopsis hybrid cultivar
TTTAATTTGAAAATTATGTGGGTGAAGACCCTTAAAGGGGCAAGTTAGTGTAATTTGAGCACTTAGCCAAATTCTTAATCCTAATTAGACTTAGTGGTGTTTCAAGGATGTTTGATATAATTATGTTTATTTCTCTAATCTTCTTTTAGTCAATTTTGATTTAGCTTAAGTCACCACTAAGCCCTTAAGACCTAGGTGAGTGTCTTAATTAGTTTTGAAAAGGGTTAAGCTTTAAGTGGTCATGATCCATGATTTAAATTTTATTTGAAAATCAAGATTGGGGCATTAAATTGATTAATTTTTGACTTCGAAAGTCATACCCCTAACTCTAGGATCATTTAATTTTAATAAACTTCCAAATTTTAATAATTTAGAAATTTATTAATCTTTTAAGAAAGTGCAATTGGTTTCTATCAATTGACCCCTTTGTGTTTTAAGCATCAAATAAATTGATTAAGATCAGAGGTTACCCATTCCCCTCCTTTAAGAAAGTGAAATTCGTTTCTACCAATTAACCCCTTGTGTTGCAAATATCAAATAAATTGATCTTTTTTTAATGAGAAAAGTGAAATTGGTTTCTACCAATTAACCCCTTGTGTTTTAAGCATCAAATAAATGGATTAAGATTAGAGGTTGCCCATTTTCCTTTCCAAAGAAAATTCCTAACTTGACCAAGGTAAATTATAATCCTTTGAAATTTTTACTGTAAGTAGATCCAGACCACAGAAGCCTTTGGACAAAATTTCATGATTTTTTGAATTCTCTGTGATTTATTAGAATTATTTTAATTTCTCGGCTATTCAATAAAAATAAAATATTTTTGGTGGTAAAAATTAGGTTTTATAATTTTGAAAAAATCTCCCTAAGGTTAGAGAACTTAGAGAAGCAAATTTTATATTTTTTTGATTTTTTCTTGATTTATTGGAATTATTTTAGTGAAAACTCATTTTTAGCCTTTATAAAAAAAATATTTTTAAGCTTTGAAAATAAATATCTTTATTTAGAAAATCAGGAAAAATATTCAAAAAATTAATTTTTAAACTTTGAAAATCAATATCTTTATTTATAAAATCAGGAAAAATATTTTAATTTTTCCTAAGTGATTAGGAATCAATTTAGAACATTTTCATGAGTTCTTTTATTTTTTTGATTTTTATGGAATATTTAAAATAGGTTAAAAATCATTTTTTTATTATAAATATTATTTTTTTTTAAAAAATACCCCTGATCACAGAGAGCTCAAAAAACTAAGTTTCATAATTTTTTGAAAAATATTTTGATTTTTTAAAAATCATTTAAATGTCAAGTGTGGTATTTATCATTAAAAATCAACTTTAAGGTGTCAAATGAACACAAAATATTTTGAAATTTTTATGATGAACTCTATGGATCATAAATCACAGTGGAGGTTAAAAATCAAGTAATATAAATGTTTATATTTTTCAAAATTAATTATCTTACTAATTTAGTATTTATAAAATTTAAGGATATTTTAAATGACTTGACCTATGAAATTATTTCCGAAGGTTTCTCTAGTCATGGTGGACCTTCCAAAATTTTCTTAGAATTTGATAATCAATATGCTAATTTCCATGATTATCTTAGAGAGATAATGTGAAATAACTTGAAAAATATGGGTCTCTGTATAGGTAGCTCCTCTCACTTTAGAAAAATCTGAGAGTATTTTCCCTGACAGAGACTATAACATGTCAAAATTCCAAGCCAAGGTGATGTGCCATTATGCATGGAGAATCAAATGATTAAAAATAGTGTTTAATTAATTAAAAAGAAAATATGCACCAAATCTACTTGAAATTTATTTCACATTGTTCCCCTTTGTTCACTGAGCATGAGGGTCTTTTTATTTTATTTTTGTGATTTTTCTGCACAAAGTTATGAATTTTCTAAGTTAAGGGTATTTAAATAGATAAGAAAAGGCCCTATTTATCTATTTAAACCATGCGTGCCACCTCAACCTATGACGGCTCCAAAGGCATGCGTGGCGCGCTCTAGTTGGGCACTGTCGTCCATGTAACTTACTGACTCGGCCCGCTGTTTATGTCCCGAAGTGCTGTCCGGCTTGATCTCCCCCATCCATTTGATACACGCTCGATCGAACGACTCCCCATCATTGTCCCCGATAGAATGATCCCGTACTCGACCACACTACAACCTCAAGATCTCAACCTAGACTCAACCAAATCACTTCGGGTTTGATCCTATGGACTCGTCTAAGTGAGACGAACACATCCATACGGTTAATGTACCATAAAATCAAGCCTAAGTAAATGGAGAATCAAAATAAGCTTGGGAGAAGGACAAGTTTTATACCTTTGCTCTGAGAAGGGAGGCTTTGATCAGAGGTGCTCGACACATTTGTTGGGGTCCAAGGAGGCTAGAGATTGAGTCCCTGGTCTTAGTGTAAGGCCTAGGTATGAATTCGACCAAGCTCGATTTTAGGTGTTAGTCTAGAGCTATGGTAGAGGTTCTGTGGAAGGGGAATTTTATGGGGCTATGGCTTCTTTCACTCTTGTGAAGGTGTGGGCACAAGAAATTGAAGTTTGGTGGAGTGTGGAGGTGTATTGGGTTCTGTCCTGGTTTCCGACAGGGTTTCAAGCTCAAAATTGAGCTCCGACAATGGGAATGGGTGAGGGAAAATGGTTGGAATGCACTGAGAGGATCTTAGGGAAGCTTTGTGTTAAGTTTGTAAAGANGATTGGGCTAAATTGAGACCCAATTGATGGACATTTGAGTTGGATTTGGGGAAATTTGGCTCTTGAAAGGGCAATTTGGGGGTTTTGGTTAAAGATGGTCAAATTGGCCAAATTGGGTCATGTGGTATGCAAATTTGGGGGTTTTGGTTAAAGATGGTCAAATTGGCCAAATTGGGTCATGTGGTAGTTGAGAGTAAATGAAATTGGGAATATTTAGGATTTATTTGGATTTTATGGTAATTTTTGGAATTTTTGGTCCAAGAGGGTTATTTTGGTAATTTGGGGGTGTTTTAGGGGTAAAAGGCCAAGATTGGTATTTTGGTAGATTTGAGGTACCAAGCATCACCANTCTTCATCTGTGAAGGTTACCCCTGACTGTTCTCCCGACGAGCAAACTTCATCTGAGGATGTGCTAGCCAACTGAGCTAAGCAAATTTCTGGATCTAGGAAAGCTGTAGCAAGAGATTCTCTCTTCTCCTTTGACAGGATCAGAGCGTCGTAGATTCTTAGTCGGGCAAGCAACTTCTTAAGATGAGCTAGCACGTTGTAGTATACTTTGTATGCTCCTCCGATTTTGTCTTGATTATGTGGTTCTTTCATTGGCGGAGGTGGGGGTCCACTTCTGGAGTCATTATTTGTTTTACTTTGTCTGTTGGAGCTGTTCTTGGTGGTAACACTTTTCAGCTCCTTAAGTTGACTTTTGTGATCACTTCTTCTTGAGATATCATTATTGAATCTTTTGGTGTCTTTTCCTCTTCGTCGGAGAGGTCTAAGTTGATGGCAAATGGTGCACCATGACGCTCGAGAGCTGGCTCTTCGTTGTCGGTGCTATCGTAAGCGATATCGTTGAGTTCTTCTTTGGCCTTGACAATGAGTTCATCGGACTCAAGTACGTTTTGAGGATCATTTTGGGGATCGAGATCGCAACTAGCTTGGTCATAATCAGTCACGTTATTACCATAAATAGTCAAAACATAGCCGAAATCACAACCATTATATTCATAAGACCCCGGAGGGACAAAAATTATTACCAGAAATAGTCAAAAAATATCCGAAATCACAACCATTATATTCATAAGACCCCGGAGGGACAAAAAGATAATCATACAAGCCTAAATCACAACCATTATATTCATAAGACCCCGGAGGGACAAAAAGATAATCATACAAAGTCAAGGGCTAGAGGACTTTCTTCCCCATATTCGAGACAACCAGTCTAGTAGAGGCATCCCCTATCCTACCCCCTGTGCAATCAATCTTGGTAGTGACGCTTTTCTTTTTCATGTTCTTTGTCCTTGACGATGATGGATTTTCTGGAGAAATCTTCATCTCGGGCTCGGTATGCCGCAGACTCTGAATGGAGGCTTGTTTTGATGCAGACTGTAGCTTGTTCAGTATCTTCTTGGATGATCTGCTCCATACCTCATTCCATCCTTCTTCGGTATTTGTAGAAGCTTGTTTTGATGAATTCTGTATCCGATTGAGGACCTTCTTGAGTTCATCCCAAGTTGTACTCCATCCATCTGTTCCGACATATGGATCAATTGGGGAGATCGACTCAGCTGAAACCATGTTTATGGAACCTTTTTCAGGTTCTCTTAAATACTCCTTCGGGATTGTTATATTTTCTTCCTTGAGGTTCTTCTCGAGCAAGTCTTTAAATACGAAACACTTGTCTATAGTGTGTCCAAGTAACCGGTGGTACGGGCAATAATTTGGTTCATTCTTCTTATCCACCCTAAGCAACCGGTGGTACGGGCAATAATTTGGTTCATTCTTCTTATCCACCTCTTCGGGTTTTCTGGTGGTATGGGCAATAATTTGGTTCATTCTTCTTATCCACCTCTTCAGGTTTCTTTGGATCAGGGATTTGAATTCTTGATTTCTTCATCAAGCTTTTGAATATTTTAGGTACAGCTTCATCTTTGAAGGAGTAAACAAGTTTTTTCATCAAGCTTTTGAATATTTCAGGTACAACTTCGTCTTTGAAGGAATAAACAACTTTCTATCGCTCTAGCAGGGATATTCTTTTACCCACTATTCGACGTGATCCCTCCTGAGACGGTCGTTGGTTGGATTGGCTGCTCTGTTTCTGAGAGTACTGTGATGAAGACTGGCGATGCTCTTCAGCATATATCTTTATCGGATGCTTTCCTTTGTCGACAATTGCGACAACCCTTGATTTCTTTTCGAACACTCTGGTCACCTTATCATTTTCATGTGGCTCCATGTGCTTTATTTCTTCTTGAAGACTGCTGGCTTTACTGAGTATCTTCTCGAAGGATTTGATGGTGAGTCCCTTAAGCATGAAAGCCACTGGCCCATGAATGCTTTTGAGTAGAATCTCAATCTCTTGATGTTCCTGTAGCTGAGGTTCGCATTTCATGCTAAGGTTTCTCTACCTCAAAATATAATCTGCCAAGGTTTCACTAGGCTTTTGCTTCTCCATCATGAGCTCTCCAATAGACACATGATGCTACGCCCTAGCAAATCTTTTCAAAAATAACTGTTCCAACTCAGAAAATTTTTTAACTGACCCGTTGGGCAAGTCAGCGTACCAGTTGAAAGCAATCCCTAACAAGCTGCTGACGAACTACTAGAAGAGTAGAGCTTCGTTATTCCTCGTGTTTCCACAACTGGCTTGGAAATGCGCTATGTATTGTCTGGGATTTCCAATCCCATCAAATATCTTGAAGTTTGGGGTCACAAAACCCTTGGGGAAAGGGATGCCATCGAACTCCTCTGGGTAAGGTATACCCTTTAAAATTGATGCACTGCCCTTGGAATGGGCTAAGGCCTCCCGTACTTGTTCAACCATTTGCTTGAACACTTTTTTGGCATGGTACCTGATGGAGAATCCTTCTTTGGTTGTTCTTCTTTGTTGGTTGAAGTAGCCTCTCTTCTTTCTTTTAGCTATAATGTGTATGATTTCTGGCTGATTAATCTCTGGAGAAGCCAATTGCGGTGCTTATGATTGCCCTTGAATGGTGGTCGTGGCGGTCATAGCTGCAGTCATCTCTTATATTCTTTTCTCCAGTAGAATAACTTGCTCATCCCTTAGGAGGATAACCCTACGCAGCTCATCTACGGCGTTCTCTTCAGTGTTGAGGTTGAGCCTCGCGCACAGATGTGGCAGCTCTGGTTTTGATCACATGGACATCCCTGAAATCTTCCTCCAAGTAATCAGTCACGTTCTCTTCAGTGTGAGGTTGAGCCTCACGCGCAGATGTGGTAGCTCTGGTTTCGATCACAACGTTCTCTTCCGTGTAAGGTTGAGCCTCGCGCGCAGATGTGGTAGCTCTGGTTTCGATCACATGGACATCCATGAAATCTTTCTCCAAGTAATCACTGTAATCAAAATCCTTATTGTCATTATTGACGGAAACTCCGTGTTCTCGAGCTAACTCAGAAATCTTGTTCCTGAGTTTCTCAACTTTTTCCTCAATTATTGATTCCTTGATTGCTTTAAGATCTGGAGGACCTTGATGGACATCCTCTACTTGTTCCTCCATCTCGCTGGCTATTGTCGCGATGATGTCAGATATTTCAGGCACTGGTTTTACTTCCTGTCTTGCAAGCTCACTGAACTGTATCGGTGCAGCGACCTTGGGTACCCATACCCTCTTCTCCTTTGACGATGATGTCTCAGGACGGAACGTCTTAGTAGAGACATTGGTATGTCAAGGGAAGGTATGCTCCTCGTGGTGTAGACCGGCTACAGTGTCAGGTGATCATCTTGTCTTTCTTTCCGTGATTGCAGGAATGACAAGTAATTCTCGGACCCAGTCTTGACATAATTGGCTGGCGACCTGCGGTCCTGGTGGTGGTTTGGTCGGTGGTGACCATAGCAGTATCGACTCAGTTTTCCAAACGGAACCAGACGGGAACACGGGTAGGTGACTCTATAGTCAACTTATGAGATTTTCTAACGAACTTAACAACCTTCAAAATTTCACTTTTCATATGAGGGGAAATTGCATGTCCCACTCATTTAAGTAATTCACTAACAGAACATCCTTCTTTAGTAGCAAGCCTTCTAAAGACTGCACTAACTCGGGTGATGGGGATGAATTTCTTTCCCTCCTCACCATGTCCATGAAGTGATGGTAATGCGGCAGCAATCTTCCGGATACTCTCATATCCATCAGTATCTGTCAGAGGATGGAATCTACTCCCTCGTAGAAGTGGATAAATTTCTGGTAGTACGTCTTCAACTTGATGAGGCTCCTCCTCAGCGGGTGTGTTTTCAGAAGTCTGGGCTTTGATGGCCCTCCGAACTCTTCTATTGCGGTTCCTCATTTGAGTTCGGGTTAGTGGTACAGTCCTTGAGCTTGACCCAATCTCAAACACGGGTGGTGGAATAGTTAATCCTTCAGTCGAATCTTCAACGACCATTACTTCTTTTCCCTTAGCAGTAGCAGAGATAGCAGGCTTGATGACAGCAGCTTTAGCCTTCTTGCAGGCAGGAAAGTCCTGAAGGCAGTTCAAACTGAATTCTGCAGACAACTCTTGTACTTCCGGAGTAGTAATCTTCATTACCACGAATGGGGCTTTCCCGAGGATAACTTTGAGGTCTTCAAATCCAGCTCCGAACTTAATGGTGGGAGCGACGTTACGGGCGCTGCGGTCCGTTGGCAGATTGTAGGAAAAGGTGAGCGTTGGGTAGGCCATCACAGCGGGCTTTGAAACAGAAAGTTTTAGGGTTAGCTATATGGCCAAAAACCTCATAATCTTTTAGTGTAAGCACTGAAAATAAAGGTTAATGTGTAGACCGTGCAGGTCTTAATTTATAGGTAATTTTAACATCTTTGTTCAAAAAGGTGAAAAATTTAATAGAGTTGTCTTAATTTAATTGAAGTTGTAGTTTTGAGTGATGTTTGTGATTAAATTTTGAGTTGTTTTATATTTTGAATGTTGTGGCGGTGAATTTTATCTTGGTTGATTTTAATTTTGGTTTTGGTTATGGTTATGGTTAACATGCAAGTTTATGTAGGTAAATGCAAGCATGAAACATGTAAGGGAAAGACAGAAGAAAGATGGTACTATAAACTATAAAAGCGTACCTGACGAGTCTTCTCGTTCCACCACCTGAAACTTAAAAATGCATGTGAGGGCATTTATGAAGAGCAGGAGAAGTAGATTTCTGGGGGGTTTTCCTAACTCTATGTTGTATCTTGGTGAGTCCTTAGAAGTTTAATTAAGGATGATTTCATTGAGCGAAGAATATTAAGTTTTAATAAGCCTCTCATTAAAAGTTTAATTAAGGATGATTTCATTGAGCGAAGAATATTAAGTTTAATAGGCCTCTAAACCTATGTCATATCTTGGTGAGTCCTTAAAATTTTAATTAAGGATGATTTCATTGAGTGAAGAATATTAAGTTTAATAGGCCTCTGAGGTATCCTGAGGGGGAAGTAGGTCCATGCCTCTCTCTCACCAACTGGTGAAAAAGCCTCGAGTCCATTTAAACTTATTATTTTGCTTAATGGTTCGTCCTGTAAATACCCTTTTTACTCAGTGAGCCCTGATGTTTCAATTATCCCTAAGAATAGGGTAATTATCACTTATCATTTAATTTGAAAATTATGTTGGCGAAGACCCTTAATGAGGCAAGTTAATGTAATTTGAACACTTAGCCAAATTTTTAATCCTAATTGGGCTTAGTGGCGTTTCAAGGATGTTTGATTTAATTATGTTTATTTCTCTAATCCTGGTTTAGTCAATTTTTTATTTAGCCTAAGTCACCACTACGCCCTTAAGGCCTAGGTGAGTGTCTTAATTAGTTTTGAAAAGGGTTAAACCTTAAGTGATCATGATTCATTATTTGAATTCTATTTGAAAATCAAAATAAGGGTATTAAATTGATTAATTATTGGCTTCAAAAGTCATACCCCTAAGTCCAGGATCATTTAAATAATATACTTACAAATTTTAATAATTTAGGAATTTATTAGTCTTAATTAAGAAAATAAGATTGGTTTCCTAAATTTTAACAATTTAAAAATTTATTAATCTTAATGAAGAAAGTGAGATTGGTTTCTACCAATTAATCCCTTTGTGTTTCAAACATCAAATGAATTGATTAAGATTAGAGTTTACCCATTTTCCCTCCTTGAATTAAGCCTAAATGTTAATTATGGCAAAATTTCCAAAATTACACATTTTCCCCTATGGCTCTAACACTTCATAATTTATCAAATTCAATTCAAATGACTTTGAAATTTTTATCCTACCTATTCATGGGTTAATTGAGACCAGAGGAGAAAATGTGATTTTTCAAAATTTAATTTAATTTATATAATTATTTCATAAGGATTTTTCAAAGAAAATTACTAACTTGACCAAGGTAAATTATAATCCCTTGAAATTTTTACTGGAGGTAGAACTAGACTAGAGAAGCTTTTGGATCAAATTTCATAATTTTTTGAATTCTCTGTAATTTATTAGAATTATATTAAGTTCTGGGTTATTTAATAAAAATAAAATATTTTGGGAGGAAAAAGTTAAGTTTTCTATTTTTGAAAAATCTCTCAAAGGTCAGAGAACTCAGAGGAGAAAATTTTATATTTTTTTTAATTTTTTCATGATTTATTGGGATTATTTTAGTGAAAACTCATTTTTAGCCTTTTAAAAATTATTCTTAAGCTTTGAAATTCAAAAAACTTATTTTTAGCCTTTTAAAAGTTATTTTTAAGCTTTAAAATTCAATATCTTTATTTATAAAATCAGGAAAAATTTTTTAATTGTTCCCAAGTGATTAGGAAATAATTTAGAACATTTCCATGGGTTTTATTATTTTTGTGATTTTTATGAATTTTTAATTGTTTAAATATTTAGAAAAGGCTAAAAATTAGATTTTTATTTTAAATATAATTTTATTTTTAGAAAATATTCCTGATCACAGAAAACTCAAAAAAATAAAGTTTCATAATCTTTTGAGTTTTATTTTCATTTTTAAAAATCATTTAAGTGTTAAAGTGGTATTATCTTTAAAAATCAACTTAAGGTGTCAAATGAACTCAAAATATTTTGAAATTTTTATGATTCTTCTCCGGATCATAAATCACAGTGGAGATCAAAAATCAAGTCATTTAAATATTTAAATTTTTCAAAATGTAAAATTTTAGGGCATTTTAAATGACTTGACCCATGAAATTATTTCCAAAGGTTTCTCTAGTCATGGTGGATCTTCCAAAATTTTCTTAGGATTTTATAATCAATATGCTATTTTTCATGATTATTTTAAAGAAATAATGTGAAATAACTTGAAAAATATGGGTCTCTGTATAGGAAGTTCCTCTGACTTTTGAAAAATCATAGAATACTTCCCCTAACAGAGGCTACAACATGTTAAAATTCCAAGCCAAGGTGATGTGCCATTATGCATGGAGAATCAAATGATCCCAAACTGTGTTTAATTAATTAAATATAAAATATCATCAAATGGACTTGAAATTTATTCCACATTGTTCTCCTTTGTTCACTAAGCAAGTTGGTATTTTTATTTTATTTTTGTATTTTTTCTACACAAAGTTATGAATTTTCTAAGTTAAGGGTATTTAAATAAATAGGAAGAACCCTATTTATCTATTTAAACAGCGCGTGCTGACTAGATCCTAGGCAGCTCCGAAGGCATGCATGTTTAGGGTATTTAAATAAATAGGAAAAAGCCCTGATTATCTATTTAAACAGCGCGTGCTGACTAGATCCTAGGCAGCTCCGAAGGCATGCGTGGCGCACTCTGGTTGGACACCGCCGTCCACGTACCTTGCTGACTCGGCCCGCGGTTTATGTCCTGAAGCGCTGTCCGGCTCGATCTCCCCCGTTCATTTGATACACGCTTGATCGAACGACTCCCCGTCATCATCCCCGATAGAATGATCATGTGCCCGTCCACACTAAAACCTTAAGATCTCAGCCTAGACTCAACCAAATCCCTTCGGGTTTGATCCTATGAACTCGTCTAAGTGAGACAAACACATCCATACGGTTAAGGTACCATGAAATCAAGCTTAAGTAAATGAAGAATCAAAATAAGCTCGGGAGGAGGAGAAGTTTTATAGTTTTGCTCTGAGAAGGGAGGCTTCAATCAGAGGCAGTCGGCACGTTTGTTGGGGTCCAAGGAGGCTAGGGATTGAGTCCCTGGTCTTGGTGTAAGGCCTAGGTATGAATTCGACTAAGCTCAATTTCAGGTGTTGATCTAGAGCTATGGTAGAGGCTCTGTGGAAGGGGGATTTGATGGGGCTTTGGCTTCTTTCACTGGATTGAGTCCCTAGTCTTGGTATAAGGCCTAGGTATGAATTCGACCAAGCTCGATTTCAGGTGTTGGTCTAGAGCTATAGTAAAAGCCTCTATGGAAGGGGGATTTGATGGGGCTTTAGCTTCTTTCACTGTTGTGAAGGTGTGGGTGAAGTTAATTTGTTTTTGATGGACTGTGGAGGTGTATTAGGTTCTGTCCTGGTTTCCGGCAAGGTTTTAAGCTCAAAATTGAACTCCGGCAATGGGAATGGGTGAGGGAAAATGGTTGGAATGCACTAAAGGGATCTTAGAGAAACTCTATGTGAAGTTTAGAAAGGCCTCTCTAAGGAAATTTCAGCACACCTCCCATGGCCGTGGGAGGTGAGTTTTTATAAAAAAGGCTATGGGGTGAAGAAATTTTTAGCACACCTCCCATGGCCATGGGAGGTGAGTTTTTATAAAAATGGTCATGGGGTGGCTCTCAACCTCTCATGGTCGTGGGAGGTGAGTTTTTATAAAAATGGACATGGGGTGGCTCTCAGGGCACAAGTTTGGGTGCATTACCTCCCATGGCCGTGGAGGTGAGTTCTTATAAAAATGGTCATGGGGTGGCTCTCAGGGCAAATGTTTGGGTGCATTGTGGTGCTTAGGGGTGATTTTAAATAAAAATGGCCATGGGGTGGCTCTCAAGGCATAAGTTTGGGTGCATTGTGGTGCTTAGGTGGTTTTTATAAAACTGGCCATGGGGTGGCTCTCAGGGCACAAGTTTGGGTGCATTGTGGTGCTTAGGTGGAGGGCAGTTCATGGGGTGGCTCTCAGGGCATAAGTTTGGGTGCATTGTGGTGCTTAGGTGGAGGGCAGAGGAGCTTAATTTGAATGAGCTGGGCCTCTAGGTTTGATTTCGATGAGGTGCCATGGGAGTGGCTCTCAGTTTTGGGCTTTTTCGGCCACTAGGCTGGCCAGCCGGCCAGGGGGAGGTGGCTAGGAGCTCAGGTAACCCAGAGGAATCCATCACAGCAATTTAATGCAAATGTGCTTTGATTTGGCAAAGATATCTTAAGCATGTGCAATTTTGCAAATAAGATCCCTTAATTTGGGGGACCTTTGGTCCATGGCTTGATTTAGGTGATTTCATTGTGTTTGGACTGTTCACTAAGCCCAATTAATGGTTGTGGTGGAGTTAATTTGGTGGCTTTAGGGTGGCTAGGTCACATTTAGTGCATGGGTCCAAGTGGGTGCAAATGACCAAGACTTGGGTTTGGGCTAGGTTATCCATGTCAATTGGTCCAAATAATTTTTGAATTTGGTGCAGATGATCATAAGGAATAAGTTTGGTGAAGGATGGAAGTGGTTTTGAGTTCAATTGAAGGGTCAATTTGAGGGAATTTTGAATTCAATCAATTTGGTCATGTTGGGCTAGGCTTGGGTCTAGCTTGGGTTAGCCTTGGGCTAGGTCTAAATTATTTTGGTCATGTTGGGCTAGGCTTGGGTCTAGCTTGGGTTAGCCTTGGGCTAGGTACAAATTGATTATTGTAAATGGTTGGGAAGAGGTTTTGAGCTCAATTGAAGGGTCAATTTGAGGGAATTTTGATTTTTAGTCAATTTGGTCATATTGGGCTAGGCTTTGGTCTAGCTTGGGTTAGCCTTGGGAAAAGTCAAAATTAATTGTTTTAAATGGTCAATAGGGACCTCATGAAGAATTTCCAACATGAATTGGATACCAATTTGGAGGTTAAGGCAATCAATTGGGTGAAATTTGGAAACTTAGCCAATTTGGGGCTAAATTTGGGACTTTTGGATTTAAGCCAAAATCAAATGGATTTGAGACTTAACCAATGCTAATTTATGGTTGATTTTGATGTATAGGGATGTAATAAATATTTTACAACATTAATTGAGGCCAATTGACTAGGCTATGGGTTCAATTTGGTGAGAGTGAGGTCATATGGTCAAAATTGGGGTTTTGACCCAAATCAAAATTGGGCTCAAATCATGGACCAGGTCATATGGTCAAAATTGGGGTTTTGACCCAAATCAAAATTGGGCTCAAATCATGGACCAATAATATGGTCAAAATTGGGGTTTTGACCCAAATCAAAATTGGGCTCAAATCATGGACCAATTTGAGCTTTATTTGGTTTATTTTGGTCATATCAAAAGTTAATTTGAGTTTACGATTGAAATTGAGGTCAATTGAGGTTAAATTGATGGAGATTTGAATTGGATTTGGGGAAATTTGGGCCCTCAAAGGGTAATTTGGGGGTATTAGTTAAAGATGGTCAAATTGGCTAAATTGAGTCATGTGATAGTTAAGAGAAATGAAATTGGGAATATTTAGAATTTATTGAGAATTTATGGGAATTTTTGGAATTTTTGGAGTTTTGGGTCCAAGAGGGGTATTTTGGTAATTTGGGGGTGTTTTAGGGGTAAATGGCCAAGATGGATATTTTGGTATAGTTGAGGTATCAATCATCATCAACAAGCCATGGACTAATGAGAACCCCATTTTGGGTCCTCTACATAGTGGTCTTAGCCAAACCCTAGCCCTAGGGCTAGTTGGTTTAGGGGAACATCTACATTAATATCACAAAAGATCAAGGGATCTCGGCTAGAAATTTAGGGTTTAGGGTAGTGAGTGATTGTGGGTGTAGATAAGTGTAGTGAGTGCCTTAGCTCCAGACCAACACCCAAGGTCAACCCTAAGGTCCAGCAATCCTAAGGGTGACTCATCTTGAGTTTCCCCCACAGTGACCCCACCTACTAAATATTTAGAGGTTGAAAGCAATATGTGGAACTTCAAGTTAAGTGGAGAAGAGTTTGGAATTTCTAGTGGTGAGGGTTCCATGTCTAGTTTTCTAGGAATAGTCAATCGGAAAAGTCCTATGGCTAGACCCTAGGCTACTAAAGAGGAAAAACTAAACCTCAACCAAAATTGAGGTCACTATGGCTAGACCTTAGGCTACTAAAGAGGAAAAACTGAACCTCAACCAAAAGTGAGGTCAAGTCATATGGCTAGACCTTAGGCTACTAAAGAGGAAAAACTGAACCTCAACCAAAAGTGAGGTCAACTAGCTCCAAACACACAATTCCTAACACTTAACTTAATGCCACTCTTCATTAGAAGGAATGAATTTAGCTAGACCCTAGGCTACTAAAGAGGAAAAACTAAACCTCAACCAAAAATGAGGTCAACAAATTTAGACCTTAGGCTACTAAAAGGGAAAAACTAAACCTCAACCAAAAGTGAGGTCAACAAATGGTGGTGTGCGGGCAAGCACACCTCTCGTATTGGCGTTGAACAATGAGATCAACAAAAACTAATACAAACTCCTAAATAACCAGACCCAGAAGTATGTGTAGAGTTGTGTGTGTGATTTGTTTCTACCGGGGAATTAGCAGGTGTGTGCTTAATCAAGTCGAGAAGTAGGGACTCTCGCTGGGGATTGGAGAGTGGACTTTGAGTTATGAAATTTCAAAGAGTTCCAAAGGATAGGAGTCAGAATGTAAGTGCTAACCCAAAGGTGGGAATTGAAATTCAGATATCAATTCAAAAAGAGAGAGAAAGAGGGAGAGTTGGAGTGTAAGGACCGACCTCAAATATAATGAATCAGAGATGTATGATTGATTCGAAAGTGAGAATTAAAATGTAGATCAATTCTAAAAAAAGGAAAATGTCGGAATGTAAGGACCGACCTCAAATGTAATGAGTCAGAAATGTAGGACTGATTCAGAAATGAGAATTGAAATGTNTTCTAGTTTTCTAGGAATATTTAACCGGAGAAGTCCTATGGCTAGATACTAGGCCATTAAAGAGGAAAAACTAAACCTCAACAAAAAATGAGGTCAACAAATGGACTCCCAATAGATGTGGTGTGTTGGGAAAGCACACCACCCGTATTGGCGTTTACCGATGAGATCAACAAAAACCAATACAAACTCCTAAGTCAACAGACCCGAAAGTATGTGTAGAGTTGTGTGNAAATAGGAAAAGTCCTATGGCTAGACCCTAGGCTACTAAAGAGGAAAAACTAACCCTCAACAAAAAATGAGGTCAATAGCAATATAAAGCTCGTTTGGTTATTAAGGGACTTTCTCGACAGTATGGTCTGGATTATGAAGAAACATTTGCCGCTGTTTCCAAAATGACTACAATTCGTACTTTTATTGTAGTCACATATTTTCATCAATGACATATCTCTCAAATGGATGTTAAAAATGCATGGTGATCTTCAAGAGGGGGTTTACATGGTGCCTCCACTAGATGCTCTCATAATCATGGTGAAGTTTTTAAATTAAAGAAAGCTCTCTATGGCCATAAACAAGCTCCTTGAGCTTTGTTTGAAAGTTTTTTATTGTGATTGCATCTCTTGGTTTTCATTCGAGCTCACATAACACAGTCTTGTTTCTCATGATATCTCCCATGGTCATACCATACTCTCTTTATATGTTGATGACATGATTATTATCAAGGATGAGGATAATAAGATTACAGAGTTGAATATACAATTAGCTCAAGAGTTTGAAATTAAAGCTTTCGGTATTCTTCGATATTTTTTGAGGATTGAAGTGGCTCATTCTCCTGGAGGTTATCTTCTTTCACAATCTAAGTATATTGACACCCTCCTTGAAGAAGCTCTACTCTCTGATACTTGAATAACTATTACTCCTCTTGAGCTTGATGTTCACAATACCTCTTCTAATAGTGTTCCTTTGTCTGATCCCACTTTCTACCATTCACTTGTTGGAAGCTTGATATAGCTTACCATCACTCAACCTGATATTGCTTATGTAGTACATGTTGTTATTCAGTTTGTTGCCACTCTTACTACAGTTCATTAAGAAGATATTTGATATACCAAAAATATATGCATTTTTAGACCCATAATTTATACTCAATTTTGGTGATATTGCACTTTAATGAATGGTAATTTTCATGTTTTATAGTAGTTTGTTGATTTTTAGGACTTGGAGCAAAAAAGAAGCAAAAAGAATGAAATTTGGTGTCAAAATGGAGAATATAAATTTTTTTTAGCACCAACGCCAGCAGACTCGGCGTTGATGGCGCCGTTTAATAGAGAGCAGCGAATTAAATAAAAGACCACTAACGCTAATGACACCAGTGTCGGTGCAGACTCTGTTTCTAGAAGATTTGACGAATTTAGATGCTTTTTGAAGAGTTTTTGGATGCACCTATTGGAGAACCGACTCTAGGCTTTATTTGGGGTCGAAATTGATCAGAAATGTGACTCTTACTGACTTGTCATCACCTAAAATTCAATCTCCTATGCACCACACACTCTTTCATTTCATTCTACAACCATTTACAATCCATTATTCTTATAATTTAAAGTTTTTGTGTTCAGATTAAGTGTGAGTTCTGCTCTAAGAGTTCTTGGAGAAGGAAAAAAGTGAGAGATTTCATCTTCCTATATGTCCTAGGAGAGGCTGCAAGGGATTTGCTTTGAGAAAGAGTTTCAGATAAGTGTTGTTTATTTAATAGTGTTGTATGAACTTTCTTTTATATATGAAATTTATGTTTTGATGTATCTTTCTCATGAAATATGAGCAATTTCCTTTATCTTTCTCCCTAGTATGAGATATGGTGAAATGAAGAGATGATATGGATGGGTCAATGTTAAAATATAAAATAAATTGTGATGGTTTTTCAACTCTGAACTTAATTTACTTTTCGATCTGGCTAATTGGATTATTAAAATTTGTTGTGCAATATATGAACCGGGAAATGGAGTATGAGTTCTACAACAGAGTGATGATCACATTTGATTCCATAAAGGAGAATTTTGTTCATGGAATTAAGTGCAAATAAATAGGAAAATATACATTGTTGGGTGTAGAATTGGAGATTTAGGGCGAGACTAAAAATCCCCAATTTGGTCTTAGTGTTTAAGAACTAAAACTAGAGTTAGCCTTCAGGAGAAGGGAAGTGGGAGCTCTGGAGTGGGAGCTAGTATCCTCCTATAGTAGCCACGGATTTAGAGACTAAATTTAGGATTAGCCAATGATTTTCTATAACACTAAATCAGGGTAGAGAATTAAAATTGCTCCTATTTGGCACAATACATATTCTAATCATTTATCTCATCTCATTTTACCAAAATCTCATTGTAGTGGGAAAGATGCTTTTTCTCATAAGAAATCTTCATCACATAAACATAGTTTAATAATTTAATAGTTTAATAGTTTAGTAATTACAATTTAAATATTGCGTTTTAGTTTTGCTAGTAGTTAAATAATTTAGTTCTGATAATATCTCAACATTCAAAATTAGTGACAGCAATTTTGTTTTACATTCTGTGAATTTCCTAGTTAATTTATCATTTCAAATTTAAACCTTCCCCTTGGGATCTGTATTTGGGGCTTAAATGAAATGTCCTTTATTACTTGATAACTATACGTATACTTGCATAGTATCCTAACATTAATTGCTTAAATTTCTTAATTGTATATAGAGCATCAAGTTTTTGGCACCGTTACGTAGTGGAGTCAACTTTATAATTTTTACACAACTATATTTCCTCAGGATCAAGTTTTTAGCGCTGATGCCGAAGAAGGTAAATGTAAATTAAATAGATTTGGTAAATTAAGGAATTTAGAGATATATGTATATATATATATATATATATATATATGTGACATCATTGTTTNTCCTTCCTCCCGGCTTCTGCAGGAATCCTAACTGGTGCTGGCCGATCCGGAATATGAGATTCAGCCTCAAGTGGGATGTATGATCCTGGGCTCCATAGTGCGCGCTGATCCGTCCCTAGTGGGACATACGGTTCATTTGCCACAAAATATGGAGTCTGAGACTCGTTGGTGCTTGAAGTGTATTCTTCTAAGGTACTGAAACGTTGTAGATGTAGAACGTTGTAGTCCGGGCACTCTACAAATGCGCCTGTGACTGATGTCCCGGATAGTACCTCAACATGCACAAGATATCTGGAACCGGGGGCACATCTGATCGTGTCAGAAATCCAGACTTTTCAACTGTAGTGGGTAGGCTGGCAGAAGTTTCTCTCAGATACAGATCATAAATATGTCCCTCAGGAATGGGGGTAAGAAAACTGCTCACGTCTCTTTGGCATTTGCGCTCCTGTCGTAGTAAGGCTCTCTGTTTCTTTTGGCTTACATTCTTGCATTGCATCCTGCGGAGTGGAGTATTTGGTAGTTGTTAACTATGGGCAGCTATTAAGCCCCATGCTAGAGTAGCTATCATGGAGGGCAGTCGGCTGGGCCCCTCCATCGGATCTTGCTCCGCTATCATGTTTTTACCTTTATGTGACACATCATCTTGAGTGGTCACCTTCAACAGTGAAGGCAGACTCTTATTTTCTTCATTGCTCACTACGTTCATTAGAGGACCGTTGTAGTCCATATCAATCTGTTGAAATCCATGTTGAAATCTATGACACCTCTTATGGCGCCATTTCTTCATTCAGTGCGAGGTTCCAGCCGTCCGGGAAGGCAAAGACCAGCCTCTATCCTGACATTTTTTTCTACATACGACAGAAAGAAACGTCAGTGGGCCGAAGTTTGGCATGAACAAGAACAAAACAGAGCATCCATTAAAGTAAATTTTAGTTTATTTGGGTGAAAAGGATTACTTATTTTATGTGTGAGTTTCGTTTAATTTAATGGAATAATTAAATTCAAAAGTAGAAAAGAGAACGCGTGAAGTTCAAAAATCTTCTCAAAATTTTCATTATATACAAAATTTAGAGGTTAATTACAAAATTTGGACCCGATCATAGACATATGGCCATATGGATAACCCTAAAATATTTAAAGTTTCAAAGTTTCAAAGCAAGCAGAGGCAAGCGGAGACAGGTGACATCAGGATGCGTAATAGGTTTTCAGGTATCGTCCATTTATCGGTAACATGGTTCTTTCGCCCCGGAAGTCCACTAACTGGTAGGCTCCTCCTGTATAAACCTTCTCAACGACAAATGGTCCCTCCCAAGTTGGCTCGAATTTTCCACCTATTCCGGCGAGCAAGAATAGGTCTTTTGTGAGGTCACTAATTTTGAATGTCCTTTGGCGGACCAATTTGTTATGGGCTTGTATCATCTTTGCCTGGTAGAGCTCCAAAAATTGTTGTGCTTCCAATCATTTTCCCTCGAGACTCTCCAGTTCTTCAAGTCTGAGTTTTGCGCTTTCTTCCATTGTGAGTTAGTTGCCAACGGCGACTCTGAGAGATGGTGTCTGGATTTCTAGCGGTAGCACGACCTCGGTCACGTACACCAGCATATAAGGTGTACACTGGGTGGGAGTCCTGAAAGTCGTCCGATAGGCCTACAAAGCTTCTAATAGTTTGTTATGCCAATCCCTTTTATTTTCTTCCAGTGTTTTCTTCAAAATTTGTACCAGTGTCTTGTTGAAAGCTTCAGCCAGACCATTTGCTCTGGGATAGTAAATTGTAGAGTATCTCCAATCTATCCCATGTCTTCTTACGAAATTGTTGATCTTTCTACCTTTAAAAGCTGTCCCATTGTCAGAGATTATTCTTCGCGACACTCCAAAATGGTAGACAATTTGGCTTTTAAAAAATTGAAGAACGTGCTGTGCTGTAACCTCACGTAACGGTATTGCTTCTGCCCATTTGGAGAAGTAATCTATAGTGGCAAGTATAAACCTGTGCCCTTTAGAAGATGGAGGGTCTATCGGACCTATTATGTCTGTGCCCCAACACTCGCAGTTAGGTGCGGCACATTCGGAGGCGGGTGTAAGACCACCCCATGCACTCGGCATTGGTGACATCTTTTGGCTGTATCCAAGCAATCAGACATCATTGCTGACGAATAATATCTGAGTCTTTTGATCTTCATTTTCATTTTTGGCCCCGACTGGTGAGTGCCGCACAATCTGGCATGCACTTCTTTGACAATATTCTGTGCCTCAGCTCTGCTCAAACACCATAGCCACATTTGGTCGAACGATCTTCTGTAGAGAACATTTCTCACCAAAGCGTAAGACATGGCCCTTTTGGTGATGTGGTGCGCCTCAGACTTATCCTCCGACAGCTTTCCAGTATGCAAATATTCTATTAATGGCTTGCACCAATCTTCGTTGATGTTTGCAATTGTATTTATTGTTCTTATATTCCAAGTTTATGTAGAGTTTCAAAGTCGTTTCGAGACAAGACTTGTCCTCCTTGCACCGTGACTTCGATGGAATCCTCCGGGGGACACGCCATTTCTATAGCGAGTTTTGCTAGAGCGTCGGCATGGGCATCATCTCCTCGAGGAATCCGGTAGAAAGTCACCTCAAGAATCTGCTCCAGGAGCTTCATCATGTACTGATGGTACTCTGCTAATCTTGGTTTCATAATTCTGTATTGTCCGGCGACTTGCTGGATGAAAAGTTGAGAGTCACCATAAATGTCAACGTTTGTTATATTCATTGAAATTGCCAATTGCAATCTAGTGATTAAAGCTTCATATTCTGCTTCATTGTTGGTGCACGACTCTGTCAGGTGGTATAAGAACCTCAACATACCATTATCTGGAGTAATAAAGATCAAACTGATGCCTGCCTTGCCTGGTGTAACTGTGCCTGATCCTTTGTCTTTCCTGGTTGACGAAACACCATCGAAGTACATTTCCCAGCGCTGCGCTCTAGAAAATTCCATTTGTAGTATCTGTTCATCTGGTAACTCGTCGTTGAGAGAGGACCCAGCTGGAAGTGGGTGTGCAGCGAGAAATTCTGCTAAAATCTGTCATTTGATAGCACGGAGGGGCACAAAAGTTATATCAAATTGCAATAAGATCATTGACCATCTCACTAAACGTCCAGAGAGTGTTGTTCGGGTCATTAGATATTGCAATGGATTAACTTTCGAAATCAGGGTAATCTTATGAGAAAGCATGTAATGTCTAAGCTTTTGAGAGATTAGAAATAAATGCCGAGAAAGGCTGACACCTACCTGAGAGATTAGTAATAAAACGTCTCAGATATGCCAACTTCTCCTAGAAGGAACGTAGCTGTTTCAAGGTTTTAGGGGGAAGCATTTCCAAGATAGCTTTAATCTTATCCGGGTCAATCTCGATTCCCCGATGACGAACAACGAATCCTAAAAATTTCCTGAAGGTGACGCCAAAGGCGCACTTTAAGGGGTTCATTTTAAGGTCATATCGTTATAATCGTTCAAACACGATCCTCAAATCGTACAAATGGTCTATTTTCCGTTTACTTTTGATGACCTAATCATCCAAATAGCATTCTACTTGATTGTGAATGAGGTCGTCAAAAATCTTTGTCATTGCACACTGATATGTTGCTCAGACATTCTTTAAGCCGAACGACATCACTAAGTCCCAGAAGATTCCAATTGGTGTTCTAAAAGCTGTAAGCGCTGCATTCTTGGGAGCCATCTTAATTTGTTTATATCCCGATGGTCCATCCATGAAGGAAAAAAATCTCATGTATTGAAGCGATGTCCACCATCATCTCCGGTAAAGGTAGTGTAAACTCGTCTTTTGGGCATGCTTTGTTCAAATCTCTGAAGTCGACATAAACGCGGATCTGTCCATTTTTCTTTTTAACCAGTACAATATTGGCTAACCATGTGGGGTACTGCTCTTCTTTAATAAAATTGGAGTCTATCAATTTCTTTACCTTAGCAATGACTTGTTGTTCTATCTCGAGGCGCATTCTCCTTAGAGCTTATTTTACTGGGGTTACATTTTTGTCCACCCCAAGTTTATGGACTGCAACCTCTGCTTACAGTCCTGGCATTTCATCGTAGCTCCATGCGAGACAATATTTGAATTCTGTTAATAGTTTGACCAATTCTGCAGATTCTTCGTCATCAAGTAGAGAACATATAAATGTAGGTCGGGATCGTTCTTCAGTCCCGAGGTTAATCTCTTTCAATTCATCCACGGTGGATTTAATTTCTTTCTCAAGTTTTGGTAGAGCATCTTCTATTGGTTGATCAGTAGAGTCATCCTCCACATCGAGGCAATCCTCTTCTGACTCATTAGTAACAACCATGCAAAATTTAGAATCATCGACTGGTCCAACTGTACCAAATCCGGGACCTTCTTTTAAATTGGGAGTTCAACTTTTAGCATTCCATAATTTTTCAAAAAGTGGAAATTTATCTTTTGGCATCTGTTTACGTAAATGTCCCTTTTAAATTAACTTTTGAACACAAGGTGAGAACCAAAAGGTAATTCCATTATATCATTAGAATCAACATTAAAATTTACATGTTTTTCAAGCTCAGTAAAAGTAGAAGCGCGGTAAAATTTGATAGGCTTTGAACAAACACCACGAACTTGCTTGACCTCTAAACTCTCGATCTTTTGAGGGAGAATCGAAGTGAGGGTCATAGTATCCACATAGTGGTTTATGCGATCATACATTGTTTCATATTCATTCCTCTCTGTATCTTGTGGAGATATCTCGTACTGAGGCTTCTTCTGCTTTGTCATCATTACCTCATCTTCAGAACTGCCTTCATCACCAATGTTGATAGTTGGCCTAGTCCGTTCAATAATTAATTTGATCTTTCCTCGTCCGCGTCCCCCGCCTCGACCTTGGGTGCATGAACTAGAAGAACCTCCACCAACTCGTTGTAGGTGAGTGGTAGAAGGTTGTTGAAGCGGAGTTGTATGGCCTTCTTTTTGTGATTCTTCTGAATCTTTATCGTTAGTTGGATTGGCTGCTCTGTTTCTGAGAGTACTGTGACGAAGGCTGGCGATGCTCTGCTGCATATATCTTTATCGGCTGCTTTCCTTTGTCGATAGTTGCGACTACCCTGATTTCCTTTCGAACACTCTGGTCACCTTATCCTTTTCATGTGGCTCCATGTGCTTCATTTCTTCTTGAAGAGTGTTAGCTTTACTGAGTAGCTTCTCGAAGGATTTGATGGTGAGTCCGTTAAGCATGAAAGCCACTAGCCCATGAATGCTTTTGAGTAGAATCTCAATCGCTTGATGTTCCTATAGCTGAGGTTCACATTTCATGCTAAGATTTCTCTACCTCAAAATATAGTATGGCAAGGTTTCACTAGGCTTCTACTTCTCCATGATGAGCTCTCCAATAGACACATGATGCTGCGCCCCAGCAAATCTTTTCACAAATAACTATTCCAACTCAAAAATGTTTTAACTGACCCGTTGGGCAAGTCAGCGTACCAGTCAAAAGAAATCCCTATCAAGCTGCTGACGAACTACTGGCAGAGTAGAGCTTCTTTATTCCTCGTGTTGCCACAATTGGCTTGGAAATGTGCTATGTGTTGTCTGGGATTTCCAGTCCCATCAAATATCTTGAAGTTTGGGGTCACAAACCCTTGGGGAAAGGTATGGCATCAAACTCCTCTGGGTAAGGTCTACCCTTTAAAATTGATGCACGTCCCTTGGAATGGGCTAACGCCTCCTCCCGCACTTGTTCAACCATTTGCTTGAACACTTTTTCTGGCATGGCACCTGATGGAAAATCCTTCTTTGGTTGTTCTTCTTTGTCGGTCGAAGTAATTAAGCTTGGATTTGGTTTAGTTTGCTCATATCAAAAGTGAAGTTGAGTTTAGGATTGAAATTGAGGTCAATTGAGGTCAAATTTATGGACATTTGAATTGGATTTGGGGAAATTTGGGCCCTTAAAGGGCAATTTGGGGGTTTTGATTAAAGATGGTCAAATTGACCAAATTGGGTCATGTGAAAGTTGAGAGAAATGAATTTGGGAATATTTAGGATTTATTGAAATTTTGTGGGAATTTTTGGAATTTTTGAATTTTTGGGTCTAAGAGGGGTATTTTGGTAATTTTGAGGTGTTTTAGGGGTAAAAGGCCAAGATGGGTATTTTGGTATAGTTGAGGTACCAATCATCACCAACAAGCCATGGACCAATGAGAACTCCATTTTGGGTCATCTACATAGTGGTTTTAGCCAAACCCTAGCCCCAAGGTTAGTTGGTTTAGGGGACCATCTACATGAGTATCCTAAAAGATCAAGGGATCTCGGCTAGAAATTCAGGGTTTAGGGTAGTGAGTGATTGTGGGTGCAGATAAGTGTAGTGAGTGTCTTAATTCCAGACCAACGCCCAAGGTCAACCCTAAGATCCAGCAATCCTGAGGGTGACTCATCTTGAGTTTCCCCCACAGTGACCCCACCTACTAAGTATTAAAGGTTGAGAGAAATATGTGGAACTTCAAGTTAAGTGGAGAAGAGTTTAGAATTTCTAGTGGTGAGGGTTCCATGTCTAGTTTTCTAGGGATAGTCAACAGGAAAAGTCCTATGGCTAGACCCTAGGCTACTAAAGAGGAAAAACTAAACCTCAACCAAAATTGAGGTCAACACTATGTAGTTTATATATAGACATGGATGAAAAAAATGGTGTAAACTTTAAGAAATGACATAAAAATTCAAAGGGTATCCACTCAAAGTTACAGTGTCTAAGTATGTGACCAGAGAAAAATATGTTGAGATTTTCATACTTATTTTATACAGTTTTTAATGATATTGCATTTTAAAGAAAGGTATTTTTGATGTTTTGTTGCAGGAATGATGAATTAGGGTCCTTGGAGCAAAAAGATGTGAAAAGGAGTGAATTTGGAGCGAAAAGGCCAAAATGTGCAGAATTGAACTAGGGTCTCGACGGCGCCACCGACCCCGCCGATGGCGAGAATTTTCTAAAACTCCAGAATTAATTCATTATGAAGGTACACCGACGGCGCCCTCCAGGCCACCGACGGCGAGCTCAGTGGTTATGCCCAATCAGGCTTTGGATAAGGCCAAATTTTGAAGGGGTGCTTAAGCAACTCTTGGGAAAGCTCATCCATAACTTTAAAAGAAGATTTTGGCCGAAAATTAGAGAGGTCCTAGAGGTTAGAGAGGTTCCATTAGTGTATAGAGAATTTACTATAGTCTCAATAGTGTGAGGAATTCTTCGAGAGATTGTAAGAGTGGAGGGAAAGTGAGAGATTTCTTCCTCCTTCCACTTCGAAGAAGAATTCTGTGTGCTGTAAAGAAAGAAAGAGATTCAGAGGAACTTCGAGGAGCAATATTATGAGGAATTCTTCGAGAAATTGTAAGAGTGGAGGGAAAGTGAGAGATTTCTTCCTCCTTGCTCGTTTCGAAGGGAATTGCTTGTGTTGTAAAGAAAGGAAGAGATTCAGAGGAACTTCAAGGAGTGTTCTTGGGGAGAAATTAGAATTTTGTGTGTTGTAAAGAAAGAAAGAGATTCAGAGGAACTTCGAGGAGTTTGCTTGTGGAGGAATAAATTCTGTGTGCTGTAAAGAAAGGAAGAGATTCAGAGGAACTTCGAGGAGAGTTCTTGGGGAGAAAGAGATTGTAAGAGTGGAGGGAAAGTGAGAGATTTCTTCCTCCTTGCTGCTTTGAAGAGGAATCGTGTGCTGTAAAGAAAGGAAAAGATTCAGAGGAACTTCAAGGAGTGTTCTTAAGGGAATTGCTTGTGTTGTAAAGAAAGGAAGAGATTCAGAGGAACTTCAAGGAGTGTTCTTGGGGAGAAATTAGAATTTTGTGTGTTGTAAAGAAAGAAAGAGATTCAGAGGAACTTCGAGGAGTTTGCTTGTGGAGGAATAAATTCTGTGTGCTGTAAAGAAAGGAAGAGATTCAGAGGAACTTCGAGGAGAGTTCTTGGGGAGAAAGAGATTGTAAGAGTGGAGGGAAAGTGAGAGATTTCTTCCTCCTTGCTGCTTTGAAGAGGAAATGTGTGTTGTAAGGAAAGGAAGAGATTCAGAGGAACTTCGAGGAGTTTTCTTGGAGAGAAATCGTGCGATGTAAAGAAATGAAGAGATTCAGAGGAACTTCAAGGAGTGTTCTTGGGGAGAAATTTAGAATGTGCTGTAAAGAAAGGAAGAGATTTAGAGGAACTTCAAGGAGTTTGCTTGGGGAGAAATTAGAGATACTGTAAAGAAAGAAAGAGATTTAGAGGAACTTCGAGGAGTGTTCTTGGGGAGAACTTAGAGATTCTCCTTGCTACTTCGAAGAGGAATTCTGTGTGTTGTAAAGAAAGGAAGAGATTCAGAGGAACTTCCTTGCTACTTCAAAGAGGAATTTTGTGTGCTGTAAAGAAAGGAAGAGATTCAGAGGAACTTTGAGGAGTGTTCTCGGGGAGAAATTAGAGATAAGTATTTAATTGTTGTAGTTTGTATGACTTTGATTTTATATATAAATTTCAAGTTTTCTTGTGTTTTCCCTATGAGATCTGAGTAGTTTTCTCTGTCTTTCTCCTTGACTTGGGATTTGTGAAATGGTGATTTGAATTGGTGAAGCCATGAAAATGTTTAAGAAATTGTGATGATTTTTGAAATGGTGATTTGAATTGGTGAAGCCATGAAAATGTTTAAGAAATTGTGATGATCTTTTCAAAATGGTGATTTGAATTGGTGAAGCTATGAAAATGTTTAAGAAATTGTGATGATCTTTTCACCATCTTAATTTACTTTCAATCTGGCCAATTGATTTGTTAAAATATGTTGAGTTTTACAACTATTCTTAATTTACTTTCAATCTAGCCAATTGATTTGTTAAAATATGTTGAGTTTTACAACTAATTTAACTTACTTTCAATCTGGCCGATTAATTTGTTAAAATATGTTGAGATTTACAACTAAAGTGAAGATTATATTGAAGATTCAGGGAGGTCAAAGCCCTTGGAAGTTGGGTGCAAATAAATAGGGAAATAATATTATCGGGCGTAGAATTCGAGATTTTAGAGTGACAGACTAAAATCTCCAATTCGGTTCTATCATTTGGGTGCTGAAGGGTAGATGTTAGCCCTCAGGTGAGGGGAACGTGGGAGCTCCGAAGTGAGAGCCGGTATCCTCCACTAGCCGCAAAATCAGTAACCAAGCATAGGATTAGTCAATGTTCTTTATGCCTGGACCAAAGATTAGCCGCAGATTCAGTAAACAAGCGTAGGATTAGTCAATGTTCTTTATGCCAGGACCAAAGGGACCACAGATTCAATAAACAAGAATAGGATTAGTCAATGTTCTTTATGTCTGGACCAAAGGGTATCGCAGATTCAATAAACAAGCATAGGATTAGTCAATGTTCTTTATGCTTGGACCAAAGGGTAAATACGAATTTAGCAAACAAGCATAAGATTAGTCAATGTTCTTTATGTCTGGACCAAAGGGTAAAGAATTCGGATTTAGTAAACAAGCATATGATTACTCAATGTTCTTTATGCCTGGACCAAAGGGTAAAGACAGAATCAGAGTGTAGATGTTAGCCCTCAGGTGAGGGGAACGTGGGAGCTCCGAAGTGATAGCCGGTATCCTCCCAGCCTAGCCACAGATTCAGTAAAAAAGCGTAGGATTAGTCAATGTTCTTTATGCCTGGACCAAAGGGTAAAGAATAAGTATGCTCCAATTTATGTAGGATTAGTCAATGTTCTTTATGTCTGGACCAAAGGGTAAAGAATAGGTATGCTCCTATTTGGCACAATATAAATTGAACTAATTCATTTTATCCATTCACCATAATTTCTTGACAAGGAGAAGGTATAATTTGAACCAATTCACTTTATCCATTCACTATAATTTCTTGACAAGGAGAAGGATGCTCAATTTGAACTAATTCACTTTATTCATTCACTTTAATTTCTTGACAAGGAGAAGGACATTGAACTAATTCATTTTATCCATTCACTATAATTTCTTGACAAGGAGAATGATGCTTTCTTTAGATATTGAATATCACGTCGAACCTTCATTAGTATAATTAATTATTTAATAATTATTAAAATTACATATTTATTTCAATTAAACCCTCATTAGCATAATTAGTTATTTATGAGTTATTAAGAAAATTACATATTTATTTCAATTGTCTATTATTAACCCTAACTTTCTATCATTAGTTATTTATTAGTTATTCAAATTATTTACTTATTTCAATTGCCTATAAAACCTTCATTAGCATAATTAGTTATTTAATAGTTATTAAAATTATATATTTATTTCAATTGCCTACCCTCATTAGTGTAATTAGTTATTTAAGAGTTATTAAAATTACATATTTATTTCAATTGTCTATTAGTGACATATTAGTAAAATTAGTTATTTAAGAGTTTAAAATTACATATTTATTAAATTGCCGCACCTCTCCTTACATTAGTTATTATTAGTTAGTAAAATTATCCATTTATTTCAATTGCCTATTAGTGACAGATAAACAAATTGAACGTCGTTGTATCTATTAGTGATAGATAAGCAAATTGAACGTCGTTGTTGTGATTAAAGTCCTAATAGATTAGTAATCATTTTATTTGATGCTTTCTTATATATTGAATATCACATTTAAACCTTCATTAGTATCATTAGTTATTTAATAGATATATTGAATATCACATTAAAAACCTCATTAGTATAATTAGTTATTTAAGAGTTATTAAAAATTTAAATAGTTATTTTAATTTTCTATTAGTGACAGATAAACAAATTGAACTTCGTTGTTGCAATTAAAGTATTGCTTTTCTAAAGAACCTTCATTGGTATAATTAGTTATTTAAGAGTTATTAAAATTACATATTTATTTCAATTGCCTTCTTCATTAGTATCATTAGTTATTTAATAGTTATTAAAATTACATAATTATTTCAATTGCCTAATAGATGACAGATAAGCAATTTGAATTATATTGTTGTGATTAAGTGTTGATTTTCTAAAATCTTAGTTCATAGATAAGCAATTTGAATTATATTGTTGTGATTAAGTATTGCTTTTCTAAAATCTTAGTTTGTAGTCATAAGCAAATTGAATTCCATTGTTGCGATTAAGTATTGCTTTTTCTAAAATCTTAGTTTGTAGTTCTAGAGTTATTTAAGAGTTATTAAAATTACATATTTATTTCAATTGCCTATTAGTGACAGATAAGCCAAAATTGAACTTTGTTGTTGTGATTAAAGTATTGCTTTTTCTAAGTCTTAGTCCTTAATTCTAAACCACTTCCTGTGGGATCGATATCTACGACTCCATTAGAGCTCTATATTATTTGAGCGATACGTATACTCGCGTTGATAAGTGTGACTACAATTATTGCATATTTATTACGTTCATAATTATCTTATATTTTTAAGCATATATAAATTTGCGGTCAAGTTTTTGGCGCCGTTGTTGGGGAGTTAGTAAACAAAAATCATAATTATGGTAACAGAAAAATTAGGATTATTAGAAAATTTTTACTTGAATTGCAACATATTTTTATATATTTTGTTAATTATATTACTGTGTACTGATTTCAAATTGTATGCGTAAATTTGGACCTGAAAATCTTATACCCTACGATTCGAAATTAGAACGCACTGTTAGAAGGATTAGAAGATTAAGAAGAGAACCTAGAAATTCAGATACAATGGAAAACAACATGAACAATCAAGGAATAGAGAATGAACACCAACCTAGACCCCTACGAGATTATGCAAATTCTACAGCAAATGAAATTCACTAATCTATCCAAAATCTTGATGTAGCTGCTAATTCATTTGAGTTTAAACTTGTTATTATCCAAATGGTACAAAATAATCAATTCGGTGCTACACCAAATGAAGATCCTAACTTACATCTCGCTAGTTTTTTAGAACTGTGTGCTACTTTTAAATATGACAGTGTCTCAAATGATGCTGTTAGACTTAGACTTTTTTCCTTTTTCACTGAGGGATAAGGCTAAGATGTGGTTAACTGTTAGCACCATGATCTATTATAATTTGGGGAGACCTTTCACAAAAATTTCTATCCAAATATTTCCCTCCATCCAAAACTGCTAAACTTAGAAATGATATAACATCATTTTGTCAGATTGATGGAGAGTCAATATATGAAGCTTGAAAGAGATTTAAAGATCTTCTTAGATAGAAATTTCTATCCAAATATTTCCCTCCATCTAAAACTACTAAACTTAGAAATGACATAACATTTGGGGAGAACTTTCACTGAAATTTCTATCCAAATATTTTCCTCCATCCAAAACTGCTAAACTTAGAAATGACTTTTGTCAGATTGATGGAGAGTCGTATGAAGCTTGGGAGAGATTTAAAGATCTTCTTAGGAATTCCAGATTGATGAAGGTCAATATATGAAGCTTGGGAGAGATTTAAAGATCTTCTTAGGAAGTGCCCTCATCATTCATTATCAGATTGATTGATAATTCAAACTTTTTATAATGGATTAGTGTGATCTCTTAGATCGATTATAGATGTTGCGGCTGGNNNNGGCCAGTATCCATGATTCTGATGCAATATCTATGTTTGCTTTGCAGATTGCTGCAATATCAAAGAAATTAGATCATTATGGGATGAATTATTCTCCAACACCTCCTATGATGGAAGAGAATTCATCTGGGCAATTTGTGGATGTTCAACCTTCATATGAGACCTTAAATTCTATTAATAAACCCAACAACCCTTATTCAATTTATTATAACCTAGGTTGGAAGAATCACCCAAATTTTTATTGGAATAACAATTCTTCTACAAATCAACAATGGTGAAACAACTCAGTGAACCCATTAGGAAATTCATCCAACCAAGGAAATGTAAACTATAGACCTTCTTATCCTCCAGGATTTAATAACACTCAAATTAAGGAGAAGAAGTTTTCTATGGAAGAGCTGATATTAAACATGGGTCAACAATGTAGAATCAAGGAAATCAATTGCAAATTTAAGGAAATCAATTACAAAATCAAGGAACTTCTATTAAGAATATTGAAAATCAATTGGGACATATCACTACTGCGCTTAGTAACCGAACATTAGGAACTTTTCCTAGTACTATGGAACCAAATCCTAAAGACCAAGGAAAAGAACAAATCAAGGCGATACAATTATGAAGTGAAAAAGAATTGGAAACAAAGGTACAAAAAGAAACAGAAACTGAAACAGAGAAAGTGGATACCGAAAAAGAGAAGGATCATGAGTACCCAGATTTAGAGTATCCATTTATCCGAAAAAGAAAAGGATCATGAATACCCAAATTTAGAGTATCCATTTACACCAATGAAAATTACGTGGAAAAACCTCCACCACTATTTTTCAAAGACTGAAGCAACATAAACAGAATAAAAAATTTTCAAAATTTTTAGAAATTCTTAAGAAGTTAACGGTGAATAAGCACAATAAAGAGAATAAACAATTTTCAAAATTTTTAGAAATTATTAAGAAGTTAACGGTGAATATTCCCTTCGTAGAAGCTTAAAGAATAACAATTTTCCAAGTTTTTAGAAATTCTTAAGAAGTTAACAGTAAACATTCCCTTCGTTGAAGCTTTAGAGCAAATGCCCAATTATGTGAAATTTATGAAAGATATTCTCATAATGAGAAACCTCCACCACCGTTTCTTCAAATATTGAAGCAACACAAACAGAATAAACAATTTTCCAAGTTTTTAGAAATTTTTAAGAAGTTAACAGAAAATATTCCCTTCATAGAAGCTTTAGAGCAAATGCCCAATTATCTGAAATTTATGAAAGATATTCTGAACAAGAAAAGAAAGTTCACGAATAACGAAACAATTGCACTTAGCGAAGAGTGTAGTCCAATTATTCAGAAAAAGCTTCCTGAAAAATTAAAAGATCCTGGCAGTTTCACTATACCGTGTGCTATTGGTGATTATGGAAATTAAAAGATCCTGACAGTTTCACTATACCGTGTGCTATCGGTGAAAAATTTTATGGAAGAGCTTTATGTGATTATAGTTTCACTATACCGTGTGCTATCGGTGAAAAATTCTATGGAAGAGCTTTATGTGATTTGGGATCCTGGAAGTTTCACTATACCGTGTGCTATCGGTGAAAAATTCTATGGAAGAGCTTTATGTGATTTGGGAGACAACATTAATCTTATGTCTCTATCGATTTTCAAAAGATTAGGATTAGGAGAAGTCTCACCTACTTCTGTAACTCTTCAGAATTTTCAAAAAACTAGGATTAGGAGAAGTCTCACCTACTTCTGTCATTAATCTTATGCCTCTAATTAGAATTAGGAGAAGTCTCACCTACTTCTGTAACTCTACAGTTAGTAGATCATTCAGTTACATAGCGACTTACTTCTGTAACTTATCAGTTAGCGGATTGTTCAGTTACATATCCTAAGGAAGTTATAGAAGATGTGTTAGTAAAAGTGGATAAATTTATCTTTCCTGTAGATTTCATTGTTTTAGATATGGAGGATAGATATGGAGGAAGATAAAGAAATACCTACTATTTTAGGGAGACCATTTTTAGCTACTAGAAAAGATATGATAGATGTTCAAAAAGGAGAATTAATATGAGAGTTAATGATCAAGAAGTGACTTTCAACATTGCGAAATCTATGAAATACTCTGCTGTTGAAAGAGATAATGAATGTTTTTACATGAAAATTAGTGAACATCTTCTGAAAGAACATTTTAAAGAACATTTTGAAGAGAAAGAATAGATTAAAGAGAGTGATGAAGTTATTTTAGACGAATTGGAAAATGAAGAATTAGATTATGTTCAGGAACGATTTGAGATGTTGGATATTATAAAAAATACCGATAAGAATCTATTTCCGTCAATTATAAAACCACCTGAACTTGAGTTGAAAATATTGCCTAGATCAATTATAAAACCACCTGAACTTGAGTTAAAAATATTGCCTAACCACTTGAAGTATGTGTTTATAGGAGACTCATCTACATTACCTGTTATTATATCTTCAAAATTAAATGATTTGCAAGAGCAAAGACTTTTGGAGACTCGTCTACATTACCTGTTATTATATCTTCAGAATTAAATGATTTGCAAGAGCAAAGACTGTTAGATACATTGAAAAAATATAAGTAAGCTTTTGGTTGGACCTTAGCTGATATTAAGGGAATCAGTCCTTCAATCTATATGCACAGATTATTAGATGAACAATATAAACCAAGGGTTAATCCACAAAGGAGATTAAATCCGATGATGAAAGAAGTAGTTAAGATGAAAATTTTGAAATGGTTAGACACCGGGATTATATATCCTATTTCAGATAGTGCGTGGGTAAGTCCAATTCATTGTGTTCCTAAGAAAGGAGTGACTGTTGAAACAAAAGAAAATAATGAATTAATAACTATTAGACAAGTTACTGGGTGGCGTATTTGCATTGATTATAGAAAATAAAATACTGCCACTAAGAAAGATCACTTCCCTTTACTCTTTTTAGAACAAATAGTAGATAGACTTGCAGAGCACAAATATTTTTTTTTAGATGGTTATACCGGTTACCATCAAATTCCTATTTCTCCTGAGGATCAAGAAAAGACAACATTTACTAGTCCTTTTGGAACTTTTGCTTTTCAAATATGCCTTTTAGATTATGTAATGCACCTGCAACATTTCAGAGATGTATGATGTCCATATTTAGTAAGTTAATTGATGATAGATTGGAAGTATTTATGGATGATTTCTCTGTATTTGGAATATCATTTGACGCAAGCTTAAATTATCTTGAAAAAGTTTTGGAGTTATGCGAAAGAACTAATTTAGTTCTGAATTGGGAGAAATGTCAATTTATGGTTGTATGAGGAATTATGTTATGGCATAAAATTTTGGAAGATGGTATGGAAGCCAACCGTGCAAAGATTCAAGTTATATCTAAAGTAACACCTCCTACTAATGTAAGAGAGGTTAGGAGTTTTCTTAGACATGTTGGATTTTACAGGGTTTTATTAAAGATTTTTCAAAAATTACCAAACTTCTATGCCAACTTTTAGAAAAAGACAAGAAATTTGAATTTACTAAAAGTTATTTAAATGCCTTTGTGTTATTAAAGGGTAAATTAAGCACAACCCCTATTATAGTTTCACCTAACTGGGAGAAACCATTTGAACTGATGTGTGATGCTAGTGATTACGCTATTGGAGCTGTCCTTGGACAAAAGTATGAAAAGATTTTTAAAGTTATATACTACGCTAGTAAAACTCTTAATGATGCATAAATTAACTATACTGTTACTGAAAAAGAGCTATTGACCATTGTGTATGCTTTAGATAAATTTAGATCTTATTTAATTGGAGCTAAATGTGTTGTGCATACTGATCACTCTGCTATTAAATATCTGATGCAAAAGAAGGATGTCAAACTAAGGTTAATTATATGGATACTTTTGATGCAAGAATTTGATCTTGTGGTTATTGATAGAAAAGGAACTGATAATCAAATTGCTGATCATTTGTCAAGATTAGAAAACCAAGAATCATCTGACACTGACAATGAAATTACAGACAATTTCCCTCATGAACAACTTTATAATATTAATGAGTGGAAAATATCATGGTATGTTGATATTGTTAACTATATTGTAAGTGATATTTTGCCACCTATGCTGACATTGCAGCAACAAATGAAATTCATTCATGATGCGAAAGCATATTTTTGGGATGAGCCTTATTTATATAAACAATGTAAGGATCTTATTATGAGGAGATGTGTACCTTATGAAGAAACTGAGCTGATCATTTAAAAATGTCATGATTCTGAATTTGGAGGACATTTTGGGATTGATAAAACTGCTTATAAAATTTTATAAACTAGATTTTATTGGCCTACTATCTTTAGAGATGCTTATAGATACATAAAAACTTGTGATCGATGTCAATGAGTAGGCAATATATCTAGAAGAAATGAAATGCCTCTGAATTTCATGTTAGAAGTTGAGATCTTTGACGTTTGGGGATTAGATTTTATGAGACCATTTATTCCTTCATTTGGGAACTTATATATATTAATTGCAGTGGACTAAGTTTCTAAGTGGATTGAAGCACAAGCTTTAGCTCGTTGTGATACTAAAAGTGTTTCAAGGTTTTTGATGACAAATATTTTCACTAGATACATAATGCCTAGATTATCACTAACGGAGGAGCCTATTTTAGGAATAAATACATTCAGAGATTGGCAGAAAAATTTAATATTATTCATCAAATCTCTACTGCCTATCATCCTCAAACCAGTGGGTTAGTTGAAGTTTCTAATATAGAGATTAAACAAATACTTGAAAAGACTGTAAACCCTAATAGAATAGATTGGTCCACTAGACTGGATACCGCATTATGGGCTTACAGGACTGCTTATAAAACTCATATTGGAATGACTCCTTACAGATTGATTTTTGCAAAGACTTGTTACTTACCAGTAGAATTGGTGCATAAAGCATATTGGGCGATTAAATAATTCAAGTATAATTTGAAAGATGTTGGTAAGAAGAGATTGTTACAATTAAATGAACTGGAAGAATTAAGAAATGATTCTTATGATAACGACAAAATTTATAAGGAAAAGTTAAAGTTATGGCATGATCGGAAGATTAACCAGAAGAAATTTGAACCAGGACAAGAAGTTTTACTTTACAACACTAGGCTGAAGTTTTTTTCTTGAGAAATTGAAGTTTCGTTGGTTTGGACCCTTTACTGTGACTCAAGTTTATACTTACGGAGCTGTTGAAATTAAAGATCCGAAGATGGGAAATAGATTTAAAGTAAATGGACATAGATTAAAACCTATTATGAGGGTAAAAGACCAAATTTTAAAGATGTTTTAATGATCAGTCAACTTGAATGACACCTGAATAGGTCGGGCTAACGACGTTAAACCAAGCGCTTTATGAGAGGCAACCCATATTTATCTTTACTTTTATTGCGATTATAGTAGTTTGTATTTGAAATTACCGTTAGTATGTGGTAGTATTAACCTCTACTACTCTTAATTACCCTTGAAGTATCTTAAAAATTGGATCCATAGAGAAAAATTGGAACGCATTCGGACCAGAGCAAAAACTGTGAAAATTTTGCCTTGAGCGCTGACGGCGCCCTCAATGACGCCAATGATGGGATTTTCCCGAGAGTCTAGGCAAAATTAATATAGAGGCTCGCCGACGGCGAGAACAGCAAATTGGCGGTTGCTTGGGTTCAAATGGCAGTTTTTGGCGATTTTTGGGCGGGAATAATCTTTTTAAACTCAAAAATTCGATTCCTAGTTCATATTTTCCCTCGAAAAATGAAGTGAAACTCTACCAATTTCATTCCTATGGCATCCAATTCCCATGATAATCCCAAAATGCGAGTTTTCAATCGGGGAAAGTTTATTAGTGCGAAAGTGCAGCGAATCTTCAACAAGTTACTGATGAAGAAAATATTGATCAAGGAACAAGGATTCATAAATCATGGATTGAATAATCCCACGATAAATATTGAAGAAACGATAGTGCGCCGAAAATGGGAAGTGTTGTGTTACACTACCGCCGCCTTGGTGGTTTCTATGGTAAAAGAATTCTATATAAATTTACATGGAATCAACCAGGGAGTTGTTTATGTGGGAGGAAGTTGGATCACTTTCACTCTTGCATGGATCAACGAATTATACATGATCGAAAATATTCTTGTCTGCTACTATTCCAATTTCGTCCCAACGAGAAACCAGATGAATGAAATTTAGCAATGTTTAACGGACGAAACTGACGACTGGGAAACAAGAGAAAACGGGTATGTTAGTTTTCCTGCGACACTCCTAATTCCCGTTTTGAAAAATTAGCACTTTTTTATTTCTGCAAAACTGTTACCGATAATGAATATCGGTAAAGTTCCTAAGGAAAGTGTCATTTTAAATTACTGCATCCAAAGGGAACTGCCGATCGACATTGGATCAATAATTGTGAAGTCAGTTTTGGGCCTGATCGTTCATGGATGAACTTTTGGGCTTGGACACCCCTCCACAATTTACTCACTTTGCAGTCAATTCCAAGTGTCCTATGTAAATTGGGAAAAGGTACTGCTACCTTGGAAGCCTTTGGATCCAACTGAGAGATTCTCAATTTTTGAAGATGAAAATGAAATGGCCATTATAGTAGATCAATCATCTCAAAATTCACTGCTAGTTCAACCCTTAATTCCTGATAAGTCTCTAGTGATCCTGCACCGAATCAAGAAATTGGAAAAGGAAGTACAAAATGTCATGAATGCGATTAATAATATCTTCGATTTCTTTGATCATCTAGACTGGAGGATGAAGAAACATTTTGATCACTCTGGACATTTAGAAGATAGTTTGATACGACTGATGAGGAGGATGAAGTTAATAGAAGAGGACTCCACTGAAGAGTTTCCATTTCGTCCCTTCTACAACCTATTCGTTCATGTGCAATCAATGGGTGATATCAGAGGAGAATCTAGTACCGAGTCTAAGGATTAGTAGATTTATATTACTACTTATTTGTCTATCTATGTATTTTGATTTGAACTTTGTATTTCTTTGCTTTAGAATTATGTTTTTAGATCTCTTTATAGTTGAGACTAAGCATAGAATGTTTTATTTTCAGCATTTTGATTGTTGTGGCTTGGATTGCGACGTTTAATTAATGTATTGAGGTTAAGAAAATACCAAACTTAGGTGTGTTATGTAAGATATATTGTACCCCTTAGAATTTATATATAAATGTGATGTTTTGTGTTGTGAAAGTCTATATGTTGTAAGTACATCATTTAGTCACTTAAAATTATGTCTATAATGATTAAAAAGATGTCGTTAAGGCTTAAAATTGATCGAAATCGTGAAAATCTAGAATTTGGACAAAATCAGTAGAGCCTGCTGACGGCCGACGGCGCCCTCGACGCCTCTGACGGCGAGATTTTCCCAAGACTTTGGATGTAAATTCCAATAGAGCGCGCCGACGGTGAGCTCACGAAAAAACACCTTTAACCGTGATTTTGACCAGTCAACTGCCACTATTCATCATCCCCTTCCTCCTAAAAATGCCATTTTTGACACCACTATTCATCATCCCCTTCCTCCTAAAAATGTCATTTTCGACCTAGGGCTTGAAAGATCTCACAATTTTCGACCTAGGGCTTGAGAGATCTTGGATTTGGGGCGATTTCAAGGCTTTTTGACACCGGATTTGATCATCTCTAGGTAAAGAGCTTCACTCCCTAAAAATATTTGATTTTCACCATGGATTTCTTCCACATTGAGGAGATCTAAAAAATGTGAAAANCACAAGCTTTAGCTCGTTGTGATACTAAAAGTGTTTCAAGGTTTTTGATGACAAATATTTTCACTAGATACATAATGCCTAGATTATCACTAACGGAGGATCCTATTTTAGGAATAAATACATTCAGAGATTGGCAGAAAAATTTAATATTATTCATCAAATCTNCATGAACAACTTTATAATATTAATGAGTGGAAAATATCATGGTATGTTGATATTGNTTTGAAAGTACGGGAGGAGAAATCGAACAAGTTATTGTCGAGCGGAGGTAGGAAAACTCTTGTTACAGCACCAATAAAGCTGATGCAAATGTTGTGAAGGAGTTCTACGCCAATATAATCTATTCTGAAGATGGAATCGTTCAAGTGCATAGATTTCTTGTTGAGTTTACTGCAGCTCGCATCAACACTTTTTACGAAGTCCCAGACTCTTATAGCTGTCAATATGAATCCTTTAGTACAATGGAAGGCCCTCTTAATGATGTGATAAACTTTCTCACTGATGGGAAAGGAACATGGAAGATAAAACAACGAGAATGGGAAAATTTTTTTGCTTCCATGCTGAATGCCACCTCTAAGGTGTGGCACTATTTTATTTCCTCTACTCTGTTACCGAACTATCACCATAGTGAGGTAACTAGAGATAAAGTTATTCTTAATTTTTGTATTCAGAATAATAGAACCATAATTATGGGGAGAATAATTTTTAAGAATATATTGACTACGGCGAAGAGTGAGACTAGTGGAGGTTTAGGACATCCTGGACTTATTTATGCAATTTGCAAACTTTTTGGAGTGGAAATTAGAGATGAAGAATGGGTTTACCCTATGAAACCCATTAGTAAGACCAATTTGAAAACTTATGAATCCCATGAGAAATGGAGAACTGGGAGTAGGAGTCAAGAACCTTCTACCAGTAAAGATGTTCCCTCTACAAGTTATGACCTTCCACCTTCTAGTTCCCCCACCCTAACTGACTTGATGAATGAGTTGACTTTGTAGCGGAAGAGCATAAAATTGATAAATGAAAGGATTGGAGGTTTATAACGTCGACACGATTACTATAGTGAGTACCTTCTGAGGCATTCAAATTTTGAGATAGCTTATTATGAAGCTCAAGCCCGACACTATAGAGGTGAGCCTGATGTTACTTTTCCTGGGTGCCCTCGATATACTCAGTATCATCCCGATCCACCTGCTGATCAAGGCGATGAAGATATAGTTTGTGATTTTGATATTGAATGAAATTGATATACTTATATTTGTACTTTTATTTCTATAATCTTTTCGTAATAGAAATGGATGTTTATGTATTTAGACTTTCATTTTTATTATTTTGTGTACTTGGATAATTTTAATTTTTGTTATAAAGTTAGTGTATAGTTAAATGCACATGTGTAGTTTAATAGATGTTGAGTGGTATTGTGAATTGTAATATAATGTGATTTTTATTTTCACATTTTAATTGTAATTATTTTGTTTAGTTTTGTAGTTGTGTTAGGAAATGTTGTGCTTGTTTAATGTTTTAGTTTAATACTTATTTTAAAATTTCATTACCCAGAAATTCCTCTAATGGTTTATATGTAGAAAGCTCCTAATATTACAAACCAGGTGAAGTAAAAATTTAAGAAGGCCTGCAAAAATTTCAGAATGATGAAAATACCTACAATGCTTAGGTATGATTTATATTTATAGTTTTTCTTTCCACCTATATTATTTCATAGTTAAAAATTTAAGTTTGGGGGAGGGAAGAAAAAAGGCTAACTATTAGATGTCCTCTAATTCAATATTTTCAAAAATTATTTATATGATTCTATGTAGTGAATTTAATTCAGGTAACTATATTTTTGTAACTATTTAAATATTATGGTAGATTTAAAGAAATATTTTTGTAATAAAAATTAATTTTGTAACTTAAGATATTTAGTATAAGAGAATAAGATTATAGTTAACTATTTAAAGTAAAATAAACTATATTTTGAAGTATTAAGAATCTAGAAATTCATTTAAGAAGAAAAGATTGGGGCTCAATTATGTAAAAACTATGAAATATTTATAGGGTAAAGGAGAGTTTCAAATTTAGGGAAAGAAAAGTGAAGTTAAAAATCATTAAAGGTTATCCAGATATAGTAATCCTCACTTGAAAAAGGAAAAAGAAAGGATTGCAATCCCTGAAAAGAAAAGAAAAATATATAGGATTGAAAGCAATCCAAATGAAAAAGAAAAAAATATTAATCCTTGAAAAGAAAAGAAAAATATATAGGATTGAAAGCAATCCAAATGAAAAAGAAAAAAATAATCCCTGATGAAAAGAAAAATATATAGGATTGAAAGCAATCCAAATGAAAAGAAAAAAGAAAGAAAAAAAATAAAAACAATCCAAATGAAAAAAAAAAAGAAAGAAAAATGAAAGTGAGGAGAAGCTTGAGGATATGCCTTAGATATAGTAATCTTCACTTGAAAAAGAAAAAGAAAGGATTGACAATAATCCCTGAAAAGAAAAGAAAAATATATAGGATTGAAAGCAAGAAAAAGAAAAGATTGACAACAATCCCTGAAAAGAAAAGAAAAATATATAGGATTGAAAGCAAAAAAATAAATGATTGAAAACAATCCCTGAAAAGAAAAGAAAAATATATAGGATTGAAAGCAATCCAAATGAAAAAGAGAAAAGAAAGAAAAAAATTATGGAAGTGAGGAGAAGCTTGAGGATATGCCTAATCGGCTTCACCAGACCTACCTAAAGGGAAAACCTAAATACATTCTTAAACTTATATTTATGAAATAGATCTTTTACTAGTAGAGTTCTCATGAAGCTCCTATCTTTTGAATAGTCTAAGTGACTTAATATTGCAACATATAGTCATTCTTAAAATGAATAGGAGACTAGAACTCTTAAACTTGTTGACTAAATAATCTTGTGGCTACAGAGTTAATTCAGATACTTGAATTTTTTCTAAAAATCTCACTATGATATTTCCTTAAATTAAACTTATAGTATTTCTGAATTAAAACCTTACTACAATAGATCATAACTTTTATATAGTACTAAAATTACTTGAGGACAAGTAATAGTTAAGTTTGGGGGATTTTGACCAACGAAAAATATGTTGAGATTTTCATACCTATTTTATACAATTTTTTTATGATATTGCACTTTAAAGAAAGGTATTTTTGATGTTTTTTTGCAGGAAAGATGAATTAGGGTCATTGGAGCAAAAAGATGCAAAAAGGAGCGAATTTGGAGCGAAAAGGACCAAAATGTGGAAATTTGAACTAGGGCACCGACGGTGCCGATGACGAGAATTTCCGGAGACTCTAGAATTAATTCATTATGAAGGTCCGCTGACGGCACCCTCGAGGCCGTCAACGGTGAGCTCGGCGGTTATGCCCAATCAGGCTTTGGATAAGGTCAAATTTTGAAGGGGTGCTTAGGCAACTCTCAGGAAAGCTCGTCCACAACTTTAAAAGATGATTTTGACCAAAAATTAGAGAGGTCGTGGAGGTTAGAGAGGTTACATTAGTGTATAGAGAATTTACTAGAGTCTTAATAGTGTGAGGAATTCTTTGAGAGATTATAAGAGTGGAGGGAAAGTGAGAGATTTCTTTCTCCTTGCTTCTTCGAAGAGGAATTCTGTGTGTTGTAAAGTAAGGAAGAGATTCAGAGGAACTTCGAGGAGTGTTCTTGGGGAGAAATTAGAGATAAGTATTTACTTGTTGTAGTTTGTATAACTTTGATTTTATATATGAATTCCGAATTTTGTTGTGTTTTCCCCATGAGATCTGAGTAGTTCTTTGTCTTTCTCCTTGTCTTGAGATTTGTAAAATGGTGATTTGAATTGGTGAAGCCATGAAAATTTTCAAGAAATTATGCTGATCTTTTCACTTCAATCTTAATTTACTTTCAATATGGCTAATTGATTTGTTAAAATATGTTGAGATTTACAAATAAAGTGAAGATTACATCCAAGATTCAGGGAGGTCAAAGGCCTTGAAAGTTGGGTGCAAATAAATAGGAAAAAAATATTATCGGGCATAGAATTGGAGATTTGAGTGACAGACTAAAATCCCCAATTCGGTCCTATCGTTTAGGTGTTGAAGTGTAGATGTTAGCCCTCAGACGAGGGGAATGTGGGAGCTCCAAAGTGAGAGCTGTTATCCTCCCAGCCTAACCGCAGATTTAGTAAACAAGCGTAGGATTAGTCAATGTTCTTTATGACTGGACCAAAGGGTAAATAATAGGTATGCTCCTATTTGGTACAATATAATTTGAACCAATTCACTTTATCTATTCACTATAATTTCTTGCAAGGAGAAGGATGCTTTCTTATATATTGAATATCACATTTAAACCATCGTCAGTATCATTCGTTATTTAATAGTTATTAAAATTATATATTTTTTCAAATGTTGATTAGTAACAGATAAGCAAATTGAAGTTCATTGTTGTGATCAAAGTATTGGTTTTTCTAAAATCTTAGTTCGTAATTCTAAACCATTCCCTGTGGGATCGGTATCTAGGACTCCATTAGAGCCCTATATTAATTGAGCGATACATATACTTGCGTTGATAAGTGTGACTTTATAATTATTGAATATTTATTACGTCCATATTTATCTTTTTTAAGCATATATAAAGTCGCCGGTCAAGTTTTTGGCGCCGTTGCCGGGGAGTGAGTGAGATCGCGGTCCGTATATTATTCAAAGAATTATCTCAGAAATTGTTTTGGTGTATTTATTTATATAGAATCACATGTTGTACCTTTTCAGCAATTAAATGGAAGTGACCATGTCACATTTTACCTTCAATTTCTGTAAAATTCACCGTGAATGCCATAAAGTTGAACTTGACTTGATTTAAGGAATGTTGAACAAAGATTGATTCAAATATAATGATAAATAATAACAAAAGAAATTCAAAAGATAAAAAAAAAGGAAATGAAATGAATAAATAATAAATGAAACAAAAATATGAAACAACACAATGTCTGAAAACATTAAAAAAAAAAGTAAAATCTCTCGACTTCCAAACTCTTGTGAAACCTAACAAACTTACTACAGTCTTCATGAAATTGAATCTTCCACAATTCTTTTTTCTATGAGGCTTCGAACCTTCCATCTCAAGCTAAATCAAATTCTTGGGATTAGTACCCAAAATTTTGATTCCCAACTCTTTGAGATTGGTATAAGACCACCTTAAATGGAGTAAGGAATCCTATTCTCACTTCTTTGAGATCAGTGTAAGACCACCTTAATTGGAGTAAGGCTTTTGATTCTCATTCTTCTGGGGTTGGTACTCAAAGTCAAATTTCTGTCCTACAATCAATACCCAAATTATGATTCCCACCTCTTCTAGATTGTTGTAAGACCACCTTAAATGGAGTAAGCCTTCTGATTCTCATTTTCTCAAGATCAATCCCCAAATTCGAATTCCCATCTCTTCAAGATAGATATAAGACCACATTAAATAGAGTAAGACATCCTCTTCTCATGCTTTTGAGATCGGTGTGAGACCCCCTTAAATGGAGTAAGGCATCTAACTCTCTTTTTCTTAAGGTCAGTACCTAAATTTTGATTCCCACCACTTCGAGATCGGTGCGAGGCCACCTTAAATGGTGCAAGGCTTTCGATTCTCACCCTTCCCGAATTGGTACCTAAATTCCAATTCTCATCTCGAGATCAATATCCATATTCTGACTCCCTCATTTTATGAGTTCAGTGCCCAAATTCCGATCTCATTTCTGGGTTGGTACTAAAATTCCAATTCCCATCTCAAGATCAATTCCAAAATTTTGATTCCCTCTTTTTCTCAGGTCAATACCTAAATTTTGATTCTCATCCTTCCGAGGTTAGTACTCAAATTCCAATCTCCATCATTGGATAAGTACCCAAATTCTGATTCCCTTTCCTTTGAGAATATTGTGAGACCACCTTATATGGAGCAAGGCATCTGATTCTCATCAAAATTCTGAGATTAGTGTGAGACCCCCTTAAATGAAGCAAGGCGTCTGATTCCCTTCACAGCACTTTGTGATAGATGTGAAACCCTCTTTAATGGAGCAAGGCAACCTACTCTCATCACTCTGCACTTTTGTTACCTCTTGGGTTGGATGTGAGATTCTACACTTTCTCAATGTAACTCTCTTTCTCCTCAATCGGCCATCTCAGTTAAATGTGCATCTCTGTGCTTTTTATCTAAATCTAGTCACCTCACTCTTTATTAATTCCCAAAATAAAATTTAAATTTAGTTTCAACTAAAATCAAATCAAAATAAAAAAAATGAAAAAAATCAAATCTTTACTGAGGCCATCAGTTTCCTTAATGGTTGTCTCCGTAAATTTATAAAATAACCTTCATGAGGATTAACAAATGTGAACTCACCACATGAATTCAAAATTCATTTTCAAATTTGATGATTCAAAGGTACACCCGCTGATCCCTAGCGAGAGATCAGGAATCTTCGGTCTTGATCAAATGCTCACTTGAAACACCCCAGCAAAAACCTTCTTCACTCTATCTCCATTCTATTTTGAGTGTGTTGGCTTAAAATGTTTGTGTTGTTTTTATCAATGCAAATACGTGCGGTGTGCTTGGTTCATACACCATACCTATTGGGGGTCCATTTGTTGACCTTAATTTTGGTGAAGTTTTTTCTTGCTCTCAGTGCTTAGAATATAGCAATAAGACTTTTTTTTTACTATCGTAGAAGACTAGAGATGGAGCCCACCTACATAAAAATTCAAACCACTTATTTACTCATTTTGTAACCCACGCGGATGATCGTGAACCTCCAACACTAGGAAGGTTGAGACCAATATGTGAGGATTCAAAGGATAAGTGTCAATACAACTATTTGAACTTACGACAACCTTGGGTGATTAGGGTTTGGCCTTTTATAAACTCAAGCACATCACAACTCTCCATTTGTTCTATGACCCCAATATCACACCCATTGAACTATTTCCCTTTTGCTCCTTTGGAAACTAATGTGGGTGGTCCCCATGCTCGTAACACTTGGCTAGGTTTGCTAGGACCCACACATGAAGGATCCAAAGTATGCTTCCCCTTGGTCTCATGGCTCTAATAGGGTAACCTTGTGATTAGTACCTTCAATGGATTTCAATCATACCCAAATACACAATTTTGGCCTTTTAGCCCAAAACTTTTTTCAAAATTATCAAATTGTCCCTAGAACCCTAACATTCCATAAATGACCCAAATTATTAATTTTACTCAAAAATCATGTCAAACCATCCTAAACCATCCAAAATGACCAAAACACTCAAAAATTTTCAAAATACCCCGAAATTTGCAGAAATTACCAAAATACCATTTACATCCCAAAAATTTCTAAAATTTCCCAAAATCATTCCAGACCTCCCCTTAACCAATCCTAACCACCCATTTGACCTAATTTGACTAAATTGACCAATTTTAACCAAAATCCTTATTTTACCCTTAAAGGCCCAAATTCCTTAAATTAATCACAATTTGCACTCAATTTAATTCAATTTCACCAAATTTATTCCTAAATCATTCATCAACATGCCTAATCCCAATCCACATTAATTTGGATCCCAATTAGTCAACTTCCAAACCTAATTTAAATTTTGAGCCAAAACCCCTAATTTGACCATACCTCCAAATTCCATCAAATTGAACCTCATGACCCCCAATTTAGAATTCTAAAATCTTCATAACATCCCTCTAGATCAATTTGAACCTTCAACTAGTTAATATCCAAGTCTTAGACCAACCTAAAACCAAATCCAAACAAATTTCCCCAAAATTTACCTTAAGTCAATATTCCATTGAATTGAAGCCTTCAATAAACTCAATTCATCCAAGTTCAGATCCTAAATTCTTCATGACTTCCATTTAGATCAATTATACCTTTTGAGAAATGTTTAAACCAATCCCAAGTCAAGCCTAAATCCAACTTTTATCCCAAACCTCAATTTTGAGCCTAAAATCCAAATTAACCTAAGAAATTAGAATTAACCCAAGCTTAACCCTTTCCTACAATGCTTAGCATCCTAGGATGCTAATGAAATCAATAAGAACCCTATTTGGGAGCCATGGGCCAAAGGTCCTTCAAACTAAGGGCACTCACTCCATAATTTGGTTAACCTCACAAACCAACATAACTAGCCCACCTAGCACCAAGCTTATGACAAATAAAACTTCCCTAACCTTCACTGAGCCAGCTAGCCACCTCCCTTAGCCTGATCGGCTGGCCTAGTTTCTAAAAAACCCAAAATAGGGAAAGTCATGTTTGGTCATCCAATGTGGCTCACTCGCATTGGTGAATTGTGCCATTCAACCCTCGACCCAAGCTTCCTTCTCAACCACCTGGCTTGGGTAATCTAGCCCTAATTCCTCCTCTATTTAAACCACCCCTCTCACGACCATGGAAAAAGTATTGTTAATCGCTTAGGAGATCACTTCAAATTGCTCTCAAAGCCTCTCCAGACCTTCTTAAGCTCATCCCAATCAAATTCCAGCCATCTTCCAGCTTTGTATAGGCCTAATTAATGGTTTAAATTGGTCCAAATGATTGCCATGAAGAGTTTTAAATACCAATTGAGTGAAAATTTTGGGTTATGAAGTTTAATTTGGTGGGATTTTGAGTTTGGGGCAAAATTGGGGTTTTTTTTCCAAGTTGAATTTGAGTGAGATTAGAGCTTGACCAAGGCCAATTTAGGGTACAATTTGATTTAAGGAATTACAGTAAAGAGTTTAGGATTCAAAATTTGGGCAATAGGATAGGTTTGGGGTTCAATTTGGTGAAATTTTGGCTTAGGGTCAAATTGGGGATTTTGTATTAGGCTTAGGATTTTGGTTTGAAATTGGGTCCAATTGAACTTGGATTTGGTTTCAATTAATTTTAGGCATGGGGAAAATTGGATCAAACTGGTGGACATTGTGGGTGAATTGAGTTAATTGGCCATTTAAAGACAATTTGGAGCTTTTGGTCAAAATAGGTCAAATTGGTTAAAGTGGACACAATGAAGTGGTCCAAGTAGGTTTTGGGAAAATTTGAAACAATTTTAAAGGTTTTGGTGCAGTTTTGGTCGCCATGGGTAATTTTTTATTTTTGGCAAACTCAGAGGTATTTTGGTAAAATTGAAATTTTTTGTGGTGTTTTAGGTAATTTGGGTGGTTTCAAAAGGTTCGAAATGATTTTTGAACAAAGTTCGGTATTTTTGGTAATTTTGATAATTTTGTTCAATTTTATGGTTGTAGGGGAAGCTTGGTAATTTGGGTATATTTTGGGGGTAGAACGCTAAATGTTCTATTTTAGTAGGATTGGGGTTGTCAGCCTCACAACCACCCTACCTAAGTCATGGACCAATAGAATTCCCAACTTTGGCTCCTCTATGTACTGGTATCAGCTAAACCCTAGCTTAGGGTTAGTGGCCTAGGGGACCATCTACATGAGTTTCCCAAAAATTTAAGGGACCAACTAAGCATTTTTAACTAAAGCTTGAGGTTTGAGTGTATGTGGGAGGTATCAAGTTTGTGTGTGTGTGTGAAATTTACCAAAGATGCACCACCTAGAAGTCCACTCTAGGGCCAAATAGTCCTTTAGGGATTTCCCTAGCGCTCCCCATACTGGCCCCACCCACTAAATGTTAGAGGTTAGGACCAATATGTGGAACATCAAATTGAGCAAAGAAGAGTTTAGATTTTCTAATGGTGAGGGTTCCTTCACTAGTCCTCTAGGAATAGTCAACAAGAAGGTCATATGGCTAGACCCTAGGCTACTAAGAAGGAATGTATACCTCAACCAAAGGTGAGGTCAACAGAGAATTATGATTGTACTATTTTTAGTATTAGGGAGTACATTTGCATTGAACTGCATTATCACACTTCTTTTGTTCTACTATTTTATTGTTTATTTTTTGCTCTAGCTGTCATTATTAGTGTGTTAGAGTAGCCTTTAACATGTTCTTTTAATATTATACATATTAATTTTAGATTCACTACTGCTCAACACCTATTTTATTAGATGTACCTGTACTATTCTCCTGCCTAGAAATTTTAAACTTTTCTCTTTTTCATGCTTCTTATAAAATGTACAACTTTAAATTTATTAAATATTTAAGTTTCGAGTAAGGGAGAAAAACTTTTTGAAAATGAACCTTATTTGTTCTTAATAAACTATATTTTTAAAATTATTTGAACATAACCCGTGGTATGTTGGGTTAGCTTTAGATAATCATATTGTTGATTTTATAAACGCTATAGTAGACTTAAGTAAAAGTTTTTAATGATAAAGTTAGTTATAGAATTGAGATATTTAGTATAAGAGTATAAGATTATGCTTTTACTATTTAAAGTAAAGAATATTATATTTTTAAAAATGATAATGATTTTAGATTTTTTTTACTTAAGAAAAGAAGGAATTAATAATCTATGAAAAATTTGTTTAAGCTAATACACAATTATCAAGTAAGAAAATGGGGGAGTTTTTAACTTTAAGAAGAGGATGACGGAGTTCAAAATCATTAAATGCTATCCAGATGTAGTAATCCTCACATTGCATGAAAAGAAAAATAAAGCATTGAAAATGATCCTAAAAGAAAAAGAAAAGAAAAATCAAAAGAAAAATATAAAGCAAAAAGTAAATATGTTGTGAGAAGCTTGAGGAGATGTCTAATAAAAAACTGGCTTCACTTGAATCATCTTAAGGAAAGGGAATTATTTACTTTTTTGGACTTATTTTTGAAGTATTAGCATTCTTACTAGTAGAGTTCTCAAGAAATTTTTTTATTGTAATTTTTCTAAGAATCCTTAGTATGACAAATTGCAATTATTCTAGAAATGAGTAGGAAATTAGAACTCTTAGACTCTACTACTAAATATTCTTACATTTTAATTTTAACCTGAGTTATTGAAATTTTTTTCTAAAGTTTCACTATTGCATTTGTAAGACAAAAACTATTGAAATCTTTATGTAAAACTCACTACCATAAGTTATAATTTTTATATGATAAAAACGAGTCACTTGAGGACAAGTAACACTTAAGTTTGGGGGAAGTGATCCCCCTAAATATAACCTATTTTTAGTGTGCATTTCATGTTCATTTTATGCCTCTTTTTATGATATTGCACTTTATAGGATGGTATTTTGCAAGTTTTTTTGTCTAAGGTAAATGGAATGGACATTTGGAGAAAATGAGGATAAAATGAAGCAAAAATGGATGTTTTTGTATGGCGCCATAGCGCCACTCTTTGCACCATAGCTCCAATAGAAGGGTTGAATGGGCACTATAGCGCCAGTAACCTACTTTCTAGAATCTCATTGAATTTTGTTGAGTTTTGAAGGGGTGCTCTAAATGACCCTTGGTGATTTTTAGTTATCTATTAGCAGGGCCAAATTCAGAACGAAATGATAACCTTTTTATAGTCATTTTGGAGTCATTCTAGGGTCATCTTGGACAGTTCAGTTGGAGTTTAGGGTATATGTGTGTGTGAGAGTGAGAGTCTTTGTTTTTTGTAAGATTTTTGAGATTAGATTCAAAGAAACTTCATGATTTTCTTTGGGAGAAAACATAAAGATAAGTATCTTGTATTTGTGTTTAAGTTTTTTTGGTAAGACTTGGATTTCAATACAAATTATGTGTTTTTTTTTCTTCATGAATTCTGATTAGTTTCATTTCTTTCTACATGCATATTGGAATTAATATTGTGTGATGGGAATGATTTAAAGATATCTTTTTATTTTTAAAACATTGTGATGGTAATTGCACCGGGACTTCATTGACTTTGCAAACTGTTCATTTGTAACACTAAAATCTGTTGGAAAAAACAATGACACAGGAGGCTATGATTTCACCTACTCATGAATTCCAGGTTTCATCTTGGTCGTAGCCATTGCAATCACTTGAGGGCTGTGCAAATAAATAGGTAGATTAGTTTTGATGGGCACAGAATTGATGTTTTTAGGGTGATAGACTAGATTCTTTTATCAATTTGGTCTAGAGTTTTGATCGTAAGGGTTCCTAGTAGGTCTTATAGAGAGGACATAGTGAGTAATCTGGAAGTGAGAGGCCAGAGTCTACTCAACACTACTACACAAGCTGGTGAGAGACTCTAGGTTAGTCAATGTTCTTAGCAAGCGTCTATAGGGGGTAAACAATTGAAATGCTCCTATTTAGCAAAAAAAAACATTATCTTTTTCATCAATCAATTCATACATAGATTAACAACTCTTTTTAAGGGGATGATCTTTTCATAATATTTCAAACTCTCTTTTAAAGTCTTTTAAACTGTGTTAGTCTTCTAAGCTTTATTAGTCTTTCAATCTCTATTTTTATTTTTTGCATAAATTTAGTGTTAAAGTGTTACCAATATTTCGAAACTGTTTGCCTATTATAATATATGTAATGTAGATAGAAGTTTTGTAATTCAATATTATAGAATTTTGGCTTTCCTCGTGGGATTGATATTGAGGTTTGTAAGGAAAATCATATATTACTTGAAACGATACATATACTTGCGTAGTACCCCTAATGTGAAGTTCTATTATTTATTTTTTATTTATTCACACTAGCCGCTGATTATAATTTAAGCCGAGTTTTTTTTTATAACATTTGGAGTTAAAAAATCTTCATAGTTGTGGGTTGAGTCAAGCAGTTGGCGGACCAGAATAAAGAACGACAGTTAGCTGGCTAGAAGGTGGAACCTGGAACAACAAAATTCTTACTTTTGTTTTAATATAGGAATTATATGGTATGTATGTAAATAAAATTTTTTGGAGTATTAATATGTTTGTGATATAAGTAATAGAAATTTATACTCTGGTAAATTTGAATATGTTGTATTCACATGGATTATAATATAAAATGAAATAAATATGCTCAATATATATAATTGTTGATTTTATAAACGCTATAGTAGA
>JXCR01146336.1:254528-267633 GCA_002079205.1 Phalaenopsis hybrid cultivar
ATTTGTTGGGATAGCTGCATGGCTCATAGTGTTATGCTCATTTAATTAAACTATTACATATATGAGATCAATTTGATCTCATATTTTAAAAAATTAAAATACTACTTCTCATATATATATATATATATATATATATATATATATATATATATATATAAGCTCATTTGAAAAGTGATTAAAGCATATTTAATTTATCATAATTAAGGAATAAAATATTAAAGTTTTTTTCTTCTTTAATGCCTGAAATAGTTTGTTTTCTTTGTTGTTAAGTTGAGTGCATTATTATTACTTTTTAATTTTGAATGATGAAGGAAGAAGGTCAAAAGATGGAAGGACAAGAAAAATAATACAAATTTCAATTTATTATTATTTTAATTATTGATGTCATCAATATGAGAGATTTTTTAGCCTATTAAAATACAATAGAGATGATGATGGAGGTGGAGTCCACACCCCTTCCTAGCAGGTGATCTATAAATTTTTAACAGAAGGAGGTCTTCCCAAAAATTATTCTTGACCTTGCCAGTAAGACCTCCATGATCATCTTTCACAATCTTCTTTTGTGGAGAAGTCAGAGAAAGCCAACTTGAAAGTTATCCCTAACATGACCTATTAAATCCTCCAGAGTTTTCTATCACGGTCTTCTCTCATTGAGAAGTAGGAGAAAGTCGTCTTAAATGTTTTCTCTGACCATGCCTCGTAGGATCTCCAGGATTTTCTTTCACTCTCTTCTCTTATTAAGAAGCAGGAGAATGTTGTCCCGAAAATTTATCCTAGATCCTACCTAGCAGGGCCTTTGAGATTTTCTTTCATGGTCTTCTCTCATGGATAAATAAAAGAAAGCTATTTTGAAAGTTATCCCCAACCTTACCTGGTAGGACTTCTGGCATTTTCTTTCATATTGCTGGGATGAAGAAAGTTGTCCCTACCTTTGTCGTGCATATGACCCAAGATCTTCTTTCTTACGCTGTTGATCTGGTTTTTGGAGGAGATTATCATCTAGAAATTAGTGGAAGTACCAGAATTTGAGGAGGTGATGCTAACTACATTTGAAGATGTAATGACTCGATATCTTTGTCTAGTGTGCATTGATCTTTGTAGCATTTCAATCGATTGATGTGACATTTGTACACAATAATAAATGTGTTTTTCTATACGTCATTAGCTAGTTTAATGCAATAAAATATATGACGTTGCTTCTGAGGTTGCTTTTGATGCACTTCTGTAGTTTTGTTACCTATCTTCTAGGCTATCACTGCCTCACTTCTGAGGCTTATGCCTTCTATGTTTCTTTGGCTTCTCAATTAAGTGGAAGTTTGAAATTAATGAAAGTATGTGCATTTTATATAAAAAAGAATTGCAAACCTTTTGAGACTCGTGCCTTCTTAGGTTGTGCCCACTTAGAAATGCATCTTCTGAGGATTGTTCCTTCTTAGGCCAATGCCTTATCAGAGCTTGAAATGAACTAATACCTTTAAAGGCATAAAGACTTTTGAGGGGTTTGATGTATCTGTGCCTCTATCTTCTAAGACTTGTAGCCATCTGAGGCCTTTGAGTAGATACTCTGTCAATCACTTGCTCTCATAGAGTCTTTCAAGTGAGGACCTTGTTTACTACTAGCTTCCCATTGAGACACGCTTCATGGGTTTTCATTAAGGGGTGTGGTAGATTCCATTAAGTCTTGCCTCCTGGGTTTGACTTCTTGGAGTACTACATCTTATTAAGTTTTACATCTTGGTCTCGACTTCCAGGGGCATGGTAGCTTCCTATCGATTCTTGCCTCTTAGGTTTGTCTTCCAAGACTATCGTATCTTCTCATCGAGTTTTACCTCTTGAGCTTGACTTTCCAATGCATGGTAGCTTCCTATTAAATCTTTCCTCCTAAGCTCGACTTATAAGGGAATGGTTGGAAACCTTATCTTCCATGGTGAATGTTTAAATTTTTTTAGGTTATTAATCAAGCACATCTTTCTGAAGACTGTAACTTTTGTTGGAGCATAATTGAAAAGATATTTTATTAAGGCTGTGAGACTCATCCTAGTTAGTATTGTCAAAGATGCTTAATGCCATTAATCTATAATGGATAACCTCATATGAAATCCAATAATGATGGTTGACCTATCCTAGTTTTTTGGTTGAAGCTCTTGCTTGATGATTATAACATATTATGTAAGAGTTCAAAAGAAATTCACCAATGATCTTTGACATATTCGAATTGTTAAGGCTTTTGCTGATAATTATAGCATGTGATGGAAAAGTTTGAAGCAAGTCCCCCTATAATAGATTAAGCTTTGAATAAGGTGTTAAGGATGCTTTGAAGTTCTCGAGATTGAGGCGTAGTTTGCGATGGACCATCTGATTAGTTAAAAATATGATTGAAGTCATAGCCAAGAATAATGTTTAACAACTTGGTAGTTGCTTGTATTGAGTATTTTGCCCCCAACAGGTGCTATTTTCACTCAAACTTGTAAGTTATACCTCTTCTTAGTGCTACAACACACAAGAAGGTTCACACAAGTGCATGTATCATATACATAATATGAAATTTTAAAAGTCTGGAAAGTCGATCCCACAGGGAACGAGGTAATCTTTGTTAGGGAAATTTCTTGCCTAGTGATTTAAGCCTTAGCTGAAAATGTCCATTTTTTAATAATCCTACTTATTAATCCTAAAACAGCACAAGCAATATAAAATTTAATTTCCTGTAAAAGTAATATGAAATTATCACAATTATAATGAAAATATCAATTACATAGTGCTCTTCCTTGGAATAAGTTAGAGGATTTCATGAAATTAACAATTTGAAGTAGAATAGTTTAGTGACAAATAGAAACAAAAGTCTTCTCTACCCTTTCTTGAGTGCATAGAGAAACTTAGTTAGAAAAGAATTATTCGCATAAATTTCATATCTAACCTATCAAAGAATATTTCCATAGCCTCTACATCTCTCTAAAAGACATATCAACCTATACCCCATAGTTTAATGTGATAAACCTAAATGATTCTACTGTAGACTTTCCCAAGAATTATGGCTCACAACATATTTTAACAATTCTCTTGATCAAAATGAAAAGTAAATTAAGACTTAACAATTTATCATCACCATACAATGTAATGAGAATATTAAGCAATTCTCATTTCATCTATCCGACTTAATCATCACAAAAAAGAGTGAAAAGTTCACTCAAGAGGCATGATAAAAACACCAAACAGATTCACCAAAATAAAAGAAATCCACTATCCAATTGTTATAATTCAAATACAAAAGAAAGAACAAAAAAAGTCATAGTTTTCTCTCCTTTAAAATGACTAGAAGATGAATTAATCAACACACTTCCTGAATTCCTAACTTACTGCTCCCATAGAACTCTCCTTATCCTCTACATTGGATGAAGGAGAAAGGCTTTCCACAAAAAGTAAAACTCACTAAATAACCCACTAGCATCAATATTCTCTAGGTCCTAATTGTATTGGAAATTATACACACTTTACATTTACTTCCATAACACCCTAGCATCCCTATATGATCCCCCACATAATCTACGTGACTGATATCCCGAACTGCAGCAACTCCTCCAGGCAGTTTCTAGTGCTTATGAGCCCAGAGGCTAGCTCTTAGGTGCCAAGCTCTCCGTCTGCTGAGAAATAAGCTTGTTCCTAAAAGTCCAAGGGGTACGAAGCAAAAGCGCTTATTCTACAACACCTAGGCTCCCAATGGTTAGCGCCTAAGCGCTAGCCTCTCGGGTTGTTAACGTAGAGATTGGTCCCTAAGTGTCAGTGCCACTTTGCTCCTATATGCTTCAAGTCTTCGCTTGGTTTCTCCACTTTAATTCCCCATTTCACCTGAAAGATAAACACAAAAATACATTTCTTAAAGTACAATCTCATCCATTAAAATGTATAGATCATCAAGAAAAACAAGCTAACTCGTCCACACATCAAAATCTGTCAAACTTAAATGTTACTTGTCCCCAAGTAACACAAAATCTTAAATACTGAATTAGATAACTTATAGAGTGAGTTTTATAGAAAACTTATCTACAGTCATGCCTTAAAAGATCCATAGTTAGGAAAAAGTAATTCTCTAGCAAATAAGTTCAGTCTAATGATTTTAAGAAAATTTATATTTAGCAAAGAAAATATGATTTCATATTGATTTCTAAACAAAATTAGTAAATGTTAAATAGTGCTAAATAAATAGTAAATATAGTGAATTATGATCTCTTTGAAATAGTTTACTATATTTTCATAAACATAAGTAAATTTAGGAATGTAGGGATTTTTATTTTAAAAATATTTTAGTAAAACCAATTTTTAGCAAGGTTTGTCATCAAGCTTCTCCTCAATATGGTTTTTCATTTAAACATCTTTTTTTGCCTTTTCTTACTTTAGGATGAATGTTTCAATCTTAAGAAAAATTCCTCAAAGATTACTATATCTAGACAGGTCTTGCAATGGTTTTAAATTCTACTATCATCTCTTTAAAGTAAAACACACCACATCCCTCTTCTTTTTACTGTTTTAAAAGTTTTAAAAAGTATTAGAGAAAATACAATTCTATGGAGGCTAAATTTTTATTAAGTATACATTGAAGTTCATCTAGCTTAGCAAATATCTAATATTTTTTTGAAAGTGAATATGCTAATCACTTTTCCATATGCTAAATTGCAAAATTTGCTTAACATTGGCATACCTTAATTTACATAGAGTTTAAATGAGTTAAACTATGTTTTAGTTTTCTCAAGATTGTTATAGTTCCATTCTTATCCCCACATTCCATAGGTTAAATAAAAACAACCATTTAAACTTAATTTACCAAAGATAAATAATCTTAAGCACCACAAGATTCTTCCCCCTAAATTTAATTCCAAACATGCATAGCAATTTGAACATTAATTCAAATGGAGAGATAAATAGCTTTAATACTTCTTACCACATGCTCATATCAACTATGAATCAACATGTATTAAATAGAAAGTACTACTGAAATAAAAAAAAATACCATAGCAAATAGAATTGCACCTAAAATTTAAAATAAAACAACAAAAATATAATGAGTTCCATAAGAAAAGTGAAAACTGAGCCAAAATAAATTTAAGTAAATAGTAACAGCGAAATAACATCCAATGCACACAAATAATGTCACTCATCCTCCTCCTCATTATCATTTTCCTAATCTTTTCCTCTTCATCTTCACACTCCTCATAATCCTCATTAATAAGCTGATGGGTGTGCTCGTGGGGCTGGTAAGGAGAATACACTAAAAATTGAATGGAATTGTCTTATCCAATCCATAGATTTCTTTGATACATCTCCAGCTGTGCTGCTTGGAAGCTAGAAAATTGATCGAATTGGCTTTAATTTTCGAAACCATATGTGACGTATGATCAAATAAATCATAGATAGCTATCTAAATGATAGAATCATTATTCTCCAGCCTACCCAATCATTCTGACATAGAAGTCAAACGAGTGGAAGGACGTGGCTTGGAGTAGAAAGTAGAGGGCTGCGAAGAATTGGCCCCATGCCAAAAAGTAACATGTTTACTATATAAGCACAAGTTGGTTTTGAAGATAGGCTTAAAAGGATGAAGTTGCTCATCCTAACTCCCAAATGAAACACTAGAACTCTGGGATAAGGAAAATATATTAGATGGGTGGCCTAAACCAAGAGTAGATCCCCCCTTTGTAACATTAAGAATAGAATGATGAATGATAAAACAAATGTCAATCTATTTAATAGTCTGGTCTTGAGCTCCCCCATATTGGTTCCACCTACACCTCACCTACACTCACAACCTCAAACCTTAACCTAAACATCTGGATACAAAAGTTGAGAGAGGCTCTATCCCTAGTGAAGTCCCTCAGATTGGTAGAGGGGAGCAGCTTGGTAGAAATGAAGTAATGTCAAGCCTTGGAAGCTGTATTTAGCTTGGAAGAAGGAAAATTGATTTTATTTTCATTTCTAACTTTCCATATCCCCTTATCTTCTTTCAAAAAATAGATAATTTCATCCAAGTCAAAATATATAACAATGAAGCTGGATTAAAAAATCTTAAGGACATCACTCAATTAATATAACAAATTAATATGAGAAGGAGAGTAGTCTATCATCTTCTTTCTCACAAAAACTAACCCATTGTAAGCCTCCAAAAGATTGGAATAAAGCTCCCTAATAACATGAATCGTGGTTGCACCAGTATTGCAACTAAAATTTTCCTAATGTCGACTTACAATCATACTCTCAATAGCACCCCCAGAGCATATGAATCCATGCTCAACAATGAACTTCTTTGATACTTAGAAGTCATTGTATTGCTCCTCAGCTTTGGAGCTCACAAACATCTTTTTATCAAATAAATATTTTGATTTCCAACCATTAGTTTTTAGGGCCATTAAATTATACAATACATTGTGATTACAAAGGGTAAGGAGTAGGAATATGGATGCAACAATATGCTAATCAAGAAGATAATCAAACTACAAAAAATTTTTCCAAAGCTTTTTAACCCTAGCTCCCTCCTCAAGAAAAATCTAAGAAATTAGATGAAAATAGAAGGAATGAATTCAAGGAGTAAAATTTACCTTTGAGAGGTGATTTTTACCCACTAGTATCCCTTGGATTAAAGAAATTTGGAAGGATTCTAGATGCCCTAGGAATGCTTTCTCTGTCATCGAAGAACAACAGGGAGAAAAAAATCACAAAAAAGTGTGAATCAAACCAATTTCAGCTTAATATTTGTATAGATAAAGGGTTGGCACTTAGGCACTGCTTACCCAATGAAATAGTGCTTAGTAGCCCAAGTGGCAATGACTAAGGGCCAGCGGTAGTGGCACCTAAGAGCAAGGGGCAGTAGCGCCTAATTGCCTAACTCAACTTTGGCCATGGTCACTTAGTATGCATAATTTGTCCCCCATAAATCACTTAATCTTCCTAAAAATCTCTCCTAATTAGTCACAACACTTTAAAAAAACACAAAAATATAAAAACAGGCACACAAAAATAACACACATAAACAAATTGGGGTTGTCTCCCAAGAAGTTCTAGTTTTATGTACTCAGCTTGACAGTGCCAAATATTTGAATTAGAATTACCCAAAATCAAAACATTCTTTAACCTATGTCTCTCTAAAACTATGTATGGTTTATGTCTCTATCCATTCACTCTAAACACTCTACCACTCTTAAGATCTTCAATATCAATTGCCCTAAAAGGATACACCTTTCTTATAGTAAATTATCTCGGCAACCTAGATTTTATTCTTTCTGGGAATAATTTTGATCGTGTATAGTACAATTAAACCTCCTATTTAGGCTCAAAATTTTTTCTAAGATGTTATCTCTTCATTTTCTCTTTATATATTTTGGCATTTTTTAAAAATTCTTATTTAATCTCATCAAATTCATTAAAGTGTAGCAATTGTTTCTCACCAACCTCGTTCATATTATAATTAAACAACTTAATAGCCTAATATGATTTGTTCTCCAATTCAATTGGCAAGTTAACAAGCTTTGCCAAATATGGGCCTAAATGGAGACATTCTTATAGGCATTTTATAAATAGTCCTATAGCACAAAAAACATCCTCAAGTCTCAAAGCCCAATCCTTTCTTTTAGGATTGACAGTCTTTTCTAAAATGTTTTTGATCTCCTTATTAGAAACCTACGGTAATTTACTTGTCTGGGAATGGCAAGTTGTGGATATCTTATGTTTTATACCATACTTTCCAACTAATGTCTCAATTTGTCTATTCCTAAAGTGGCTCCCTCACTCTACCTGCAATTACGTTATTATTTCATTTCAAAGCTATGACCAAAAGCTTCACCTAATTTATATTTAGCGGCTAGTGGGCAAAATTATTATATAAAGATGATAAAAAGGATTTACACACTATGGGCACTACACTATGTTTCCGTTCATTTTTTCTCTTTTTTATTTTAAAAGGAGTCGCCAGCTTGTCGATCGTCATATGCTTCCCTCATTCGAATAAATCTCCCTCCCAAATCATATAAATGATTCGAAGAGGAGAGAAATCGAATAAGAAGGGACATACGACAAAGAGACAAACAAGAGAAAAAGTAAAACGTGGAGAGTCTACGTGCGATAAACCTCGCAAGGATAGGTTAAGAATGTTCGCCCAAACAAGATCGGGCGGAGGCACCATAAACCAATATCCGCAAAAGAAGAACTACATAGACTACCCATAACCAGAGAGTCAGGTGTATGTACCTGTTCTGGGGTCAAGAGCACTCCCAGAGGAACGTGTTCCTACTGATTAATTACATCTTGGGGAATACCCAAGAATACTATCGATAAAAGGAGTTTCGCTTCATATTATCATAGACATGGGGTATAGGCAACCAAATGAAGGTTATTCCGTGTGGGAACAGTCCCAATGCTTCAAAGCTCACGTTAAACAATCGGGCAGAGAATGAGTCTCTCACATCCCAGAATGGATGGCGGCTTATCATCACATGGGGCCCACGAAATAACCTAAATCATCTTAATGGGGATCTCTCAATACGTCAAAGCACATCAGGGCCAAAGGGCAGAGGACAAATCATCGTATCCCAAATGGGTGGCAGCTCATCGGCATCGGGCCATCAAGGTGATATCAACAAGGTCAAGGAGCGACAGAGCTCAAAGGAGCTCAACAAAAAGAAAGGTAGAGTGATCCTAAAAGGTAGAGGTAACTGGGTCGGGTACCACGGACTTGTCATACAAAGTTACTAGGACCCTAAGTCTACCTGGTCGTGAAGGTGGTCGACCCAACACGTCCTGAAATCCCCAGTCAGCAATCCGTGAATTGCATCATCCACGGGAAATAGCCCTAAGGTCAAAAGAAAGAAACTCTATCATATGACTACAACCTGGAGCTCCAAGAGGTGGGACTTATACCTGCGGAAATAGCAAGGATGCCTCGGGAAGAGAAAGTGGAGGTTCAGCTACAAAGCTGGAAACACTCCAAACAAAAGGACTTACACCCGTCTATGGAGGTTCAGCTACAAAGCTGGAAACACTCCAAACAAAAGGACTTACACCCCGTCTGGGTCGAGAGAGCCTTCTAACACCCTAGGCGCACTAGACAACCACCTATATGAAGGTATGCTGGGCCAGTCGGTGCACTAGACAACCACCTATATGAAGGTATGCTGGGCCAGTCAGGTTGGAAAAGCACGGGGACTCCTCCTCGGGACATGTAAATATGAATGCAGTTATCTAGAATGATCCTAAGTATTGTGGAGGCCCTATTTGCAGAAAAGATAAAAATTTGCAATTTTTAGATCCTGAATATTTTAATCCTAAATTTTAATTATCTTGAAGATTTTATTTAGGTAATTTTTAAATCCTGAATATTTTAATCCTAAATTTTAATTATCTTGAATATTTTATTTAGGATGATCATGAATATTTTAATCCTAAATTTTAATTACCTTGAATATTTTATTTAGGATTTTGTAGAAAATTACAATTTTAGGGTCCTTAATGATTCTATGTTGTATCGTGAAATCCCAAATAAAACACAAAAAGAAACAAAAAAACACATGCAAGTGCAGACATGCAACATGATGCAAAAGATAAAACAAGTCAAGTTAAAATAATAAACAGGCCAGTGCCGCTGGGTCGGCAACATATCCCAGAAAAGAAAAAGGGCGGTCGGACTCCGCATATACATGCCCGGTCCTAATTCTATACATCAATATAAAGTATAGAATTAAGATACAGGGTACGAGCATCTGCTCCTAGTCCCCTCCACGTGGTTCCCATGCTAACGTCTTGGAACCCGTGCCCGTATCTTATTTCTGCTACAAGACTCTCCTAGACTCTAAAAAAATACATCGAGAAAAGAGAAAGACTCAATCCTGCATGAAAACAAATGTCAGCAGGAAAATCACATGCACATAACGTATCATGAGCCATGCCTTAAAAGTGGGGGGAGCTAATAGCACCTGCAAGCAAAAGGGTCAGAAATCATTACTTGCTCCCCCCATAGTGGTACCTGTGTGTGTGTGTGTGTGTATGAAAATTGGCATAGCTCCCTACAGAAGAACGCTCTAACACACTACCACACATATGCAACATGCAATCACACCACAAACACAATGCAAAAGAAAGATACTTGGCTAGGGCAACCAATCCAACAGAGAACAATAGCCAAGTATCAAAAAGACTACCTAATACCTTAAGTCCTAGCCTAGCACACCATCTAACCAAAAGTGCATCTACCTAGTATCTAAGTGTGGGGTAAGTTTTGGTATAGTATGACTTTGACGGGGTCTTCATGTCGGTCCCATCCTATAGATCTGAAGGATCTAAAGGGTGTCACGAAGAACGGTGACACAAGTTAGATCTATTAGATCTTTAGCAGAGTCATACTTGTGTCAATCCCGATGACTTAACTCGCATTGCTCACTGGGATCAACCTAGCAAGCAATGCTCGTTAAGGCATCGCGACCAACACGGGGTCACTCTCCTAACGAACCTGACGCAAACAATGCTCGTTAAGGCATCGCGACCAACACGGGATCACTCTCCTAACGAACCTGGCTCGACAATGCTCGTTAAGGCATCGCGACCAACACAGGATCACTCTCCTAACGAACCTGGCTCGCTATCCATACAAATATGCAAATGCAAATGCTAATGCAGACAAATCAAAACATTTAAGTAGTGATAAAGAGTATGTCATGAAGACAGTGACTCGAAGGAATGGGCATGCAGTAGTGGCAGGGGCCCGAGAAGAGGGATTCTCCTAACGAACCTGACTCGCTATCCATGCAAACATGCAAATGCAAATGTTAATGCAGGAAAAACATATAAGTAGTGACAAAGAGTATGCTATGAAGGTAGTGACTCGTAGGAATGGGCATGTCGTAGTGGCAGGGGCCCGAAAAGAGGGTATGCCGATAAGGCAGTGACCTGAAGGTGGGCATGCCGTGGCGACAGTGGCCCGAAAAGAGAGTATACCGGTAAGGTAGTGACCCGAGGATGGGCATGTCGTGACAGCAGGGGCCCTAAAAGAGGGTATACCGGTAAGGCAGTGACCCGAAGGTAGGCATGCCGTAGCGGCAGGGGCCCGAAAAGAGGGTATACCGATAAGGCCATGGCCCGAAGGAATGCATGCCGTTGCGGCAGCAGCCCGAAAAGAGGGTATACCGGTAAGGCAGTGACCCGAAGGTAGGCATGTCGTAGCGGCAGGAGCCCAAAAAGAGGGTATACTGGTAAGGCAGTGACCTGAAAGAATGCAACTCAAGGAGATGATATTGATCATGCAGACAAACATGTACATGCACATACACAACATGCAAAGGAGCAAGTGGTAGGTCGATCCAGATGGAGCATCTGGTCAAACCAAAGTAATGTGTCAACCGGATCGGGGTAGCCGGCTGAAACACAAGTGATGTGACCGGTTTGGGATAACCGATCGAGGCATAAGTGGTGTCGGTGCAGGTGCAAGTGCAAGATATAAGATGCAAGTGCAAGTGCAACGTGCAAGTGCAAGGTGCAGGGTGCAAGGTGCAAGTGCAAGATATAAGATGCAAGTGCAAGTGCAACGTGCAAGTGCAAGGTGCAAGGTGCAAGGTGCAAGTGCAAGTGCAAGTGCAAGTGTGATATATGACACATAATATGTAACAATGCAAGACACACATATGCAAATAATGAGGTGCAAATGATCACACATGTTAGCGAGTCACGCTCGTACTAACAACCTCACCTAGGAAACCTAAGGTTTAGACTCTTGGATATGCGGCACCGCCGCCTCTTGCTTTGGTGAGGGAATGTGGGGAGTTTTCTCCCCGGATCTCCGAAGGGAAAACTCTCCACGGCGTCGCGAAATGTGCTAGCTACAAATTTTTTACCATTTCGCGAACTCCTCTAGACTTTGCAAAGCGAGCCAGCTACGAGTAAAGCTGGGGAAACCCAAAGCAAGGGGAGTGAGGGACTCCGACCCATCGGGACTTTTGCTAAGGCTCACAACAAATGGGAGACACTCGGCTCTACAGAGAGTAATTGGTTACGCACAGGAAGTCCTAACCTAAAGGCTAGCTCTAGGAAATCGACGATCCATCACGCAGGCACGTCGTCGCGCCGACCCATGCCGGCGCACGCACCCCGTGTGGGTGATCGAACCTACACGCCTAGACACCACTAAACCTAGGGCTAGCTAGGAGTTTAGGGGATCTCACCACCGCGAAGGTTGCAGCCGCGTTCTCTTTACTTGCTCCAAGTCGTCGACGTCCGATCCATGCTCCAGTGTGTCTCGCAGAACGTGCATAGATCAACAGAAATACCATATGAGGGCAAGGAGATGAATCAGTGAGGTATGCAAATTACCAGAAAATAAATAATTTAGCGTATAAAAATATGTGACACAAAAAAAGGTACCTTCGCGAGAGAGGATCGCTCAACGACGGTGAAAGAGGGGGGGGTTTCTCGCAAAGGAAGAGACGCTTGCACCTCCTCAAACAGCAACAACGCTCGCTCTCCAGTGACGTCAAAGTGCTCCGACGAAGATTTTGGTCGTCGGGAAGGTAGGACGGTGAGATCGAGGACTTAGTTCGCCGGCGGTGCGCACCGGGAATGAAAGAAATGCGGAGGCCAGCCCAAAATCTGACGTTCTGCTCGCTGATTCTCTCCGGTGTAGATACGACGTCGGCGAGGCAAAAAAAGGTGAGCGAGGAAAAGGTCCGGCAAATGGTGGGATCTCAGCGTCAGAGTTGGCCGAGAAAAGTGAAGAATAAGAAGAAAGAAAAAGAAAAGAAAAATAAAATAAAATAAAATAAAATAAAATAAAATCAGAAGAAGGAGAAGAAGAAGAAGAAGAAGGAATAGAAGAAGAAGAAGAAAAAGTAAAAAAAGGAGAAGAATAAGAAGAAAAAAAGAAGGAGAAGAAGAAAAAAAAAAGAGAGAGAGAGGGGCTTTTTTGCAAAAAAACCAAAAAAAAGAAGAGGGATGGGTGGGTTGATAAGAGAGAGAGAGAGAGAGAGAGAGAGAGAAGCATGAGGAGAGAGGGAGGAAGTTACGGCTCTTTTTTTTTTTTTAAGTAAAACTTTTTTTTCTTATTTTTTTTATTTTAATAATAATACTAATAATAATAATAATA